>JAGPOY010004612.1:1743-13527 GCA_018983105.1 Silene uniflora | reverse complement strand
TGTCAAAAGCAAGCAATGGCCAGGCCAAAGCAAGCTACAACCAGGCCATAGCCTCTTTTCTGATGACAATGGCCAGGCCACAACAGATTTCAGTCTAATTCCAGCAAGCCAACCTGAGCCAACCCAAGCCAACCACCAGCAACCACCATGGCCAGCTGGTAGCCTATTTTTCTGAGCCACAACTCAAGTCCAAGGAGCCACCTTAACCAAAGCACTGCAGACCACAAGATTTTCAAACTGAAGCCAGAAAAGTAGCATGTGATCATAAAGCTTTATTTCCATATTTGGCTAGGCATTTGGAGAAGGCAACCATAGTATCCTTTTGGCCTTGCTTCCACATTAACAGATACTACCTAGAGCATGGAAAGCCATGCAGAAAAGCCTCAAACCTTTCCCATGCCCAGCCAAAGAAGAAGTCAGAACCTGTCACTATCACAGCTGCTCCTTTTGTTTTTTACTTCAGTTTCACTTTTGCTTTTACCTATTTACCATTGTAAAATATTCACTTGTGTTTTCTGTACTTCCTAGATGTAATCCTGGCCCTTGGATGTAATATTTAGGTTTTCCTTATGCATTTGAACCAACCAAAGCAGGCCTATATAAGGACCTTGCATTAGTCTGTTTTACTCAGACTTTTATGAATGAAAAACCTAAGATTTCTCTCAATTATTTGCAAATCTTTATTCTTACAGAGTTAAGAGTCAAGTCAAGCTTAATAATACTCCTTAGTATTGATTAAGTACCTGTTGGTGAGTCTCATTTCAATCATGTGCTTGCTGTGGGTTAATTTTAGTCTCATTGTTTGTCTGAGTCTGGTTTATTCTGTGCTTGCTGTGAATGAATCATTCAAAGGCCAAATTGTTGAGTTAATTACCTGTGCTTGCTGTGGTTTTTAACTTGATAATTATATCCCCTTGGTACAGTGTCAAACAAATCCTTAAAAAAAACAGTCTTAGTGAAACAGCCTGAATTACAGACCAGAGAATGCTATTCTGAGTTCTGTAATCTATTAAAAATACTTAGAGACCTTGAAAAATTTCTGAAATTTGGAACAATATTAGTAAAGTCATTAAAATGTTTTGTCACCAATTTTCATGATTTTTTTAAAAGGATTATTTCACAGTAATAATCCAACCTATTGCTGTCCCATCTGTGTTAATCCATCCTTTACATTATCTCACATTAATCCGAACTATCCCACATTTTTCTCGTAATAGACTCAGGTGACCGACTACCTTAATAACCGGTTGATGAGTGTGTTGTTATCCCCTTCTATCCCTAACAACCATTTATACACCTCACAAGTCTTTCCATCTAACCTTTCTCCCTCACCAACCACCTACAACCACCACCGGTGGCATACCACCACCTTAACCCTCTACCCATCAAACCATATTGTGGACCACCATCATACATCAGTCCATCACCAACGCCAATCCGCTCAATATTCTCGACACCAACGCCAATCCTCACAATATCATACTCCGCATCACCACCGACAACTGAGGAGTCTTCATCAGCACTGCAATCTTATTACGCACGCAGGTCCTTCACTCCTTCCAGCCTCTTCTCTATTTTTTTACCCAATTTCTCCAAATCTAATTTCCTAATTTTTTTTCCAATGGATACTCCATCATACTTAATGAATTGATATGGTCGATTGGATTTATACTAGTATTGGATTTATGAATTGATGTCGGAAACGAAAGCATAAAGAGTAGGCGACATCGTTGGAGATCGAGAAGCAGCAGATCGGGGGTTGAAGGTGTCTTGAAATGAGCAATGGATAGTAATGGAGGAAGAATGAACTTTTGTTGTATTTTGAGAGAGAGGAAAGTCGGGATTTGTGATTGGAGTTGTATTTTTGTTGCGTGGAACAATGAATTTAAATGAAGAAGCTTATTTGAAAAAAAAAAAATCAAAAACAAGGGTGGATAGTAATGGAGGAAGAGCAGGAAGAATGATAAAGAAGATGAAGATGAATAAGAGGACCGGAAATAGCAGGTCATATTATTGAGGAAGTGCAAGTTGGGAAGGTTGTGGGATAGTTCGGATTAATGTGAGATAATGTAAAGGATGGATTAATATAGGTGGGACAGCAATATGATAGATTATTGCTGTGAAATAATCCTTTTATAAATCATTTGCTATTTTTAGAAATTGTCTGAATGTTTATTGCATTGTCTGACAACCAGCGTTTTCAGTTTTGTCAGAATCTCTAATTCTGATAAGACCCTGTTGTTTACACTACAAATGCACTGTATCATATGCACCTGTGACAGTAAACTGTAAAATGAAAATTAACGAACAAAAAAACTGATGTGACCATAATAGTTGCACTTTTACCCTTTTAACAGATCTCGTTTTTCATGCTTTTACGCACTTATTAGGGCCCTTTCGTGCTCTTTAGCTTCCTATTTACTTTTTTATGGGGTTTTGGCTTGCTTGTAGGCGGAGGATTTAAATCGTGCATAAATGGAGCATTTCGGAGCTAAAATGACGATATCCAAGGACCTAGCATGTAGAGGAGACGTAACCAAAGGCCTAAGTCAAGAAATGAAGCTAAGTAGAGTAACCCCCAAGGGCTAGGACCAACCCCCACGGATTTTGGGACAGAATTCAGCAAAAGCGGAGGATTCTACTCTTGTCTCGAGCGGGACGGATCCATCCTGGGCGAGATAACAGCTATCCCGGGCGGGACGATTTCATCCCGGGCGAGATGAGCCTCAAGCCGAACGGGTTCATCTCGACCCGAGCGGGTTCCACGCCAGTGTGACCCGATCTTCTCCCTTTCGACCCGAGCTTCTCCGCCTTATGACTCCGCCTTGTCCTTGTGCGACACTCCACCTCTACTTAACCTAATTCTTGTACTTATTATAAATACCCTCTTGGTAATAATTAGAGGGTGAGGCTTGACAAGCCCCCTTTAGGAGTAGATTAGAATAGATCAAACTTTAATCTTTCAACAATTGTTCTTCAATCTTTCCACAATTAATATTAATCTTTCAACAATCAAATTTTCAATACTTGTTCATTAGTTTAGTCTTGAATCTCTTGGGTTTATGTTTGAAGATTGGTGACAAGTCTTCATCTTTATACAAGGATTCATCTTTTATTTATTCTCATCTCCTTTATTGTTTGGTATAATTCTTAATCCTTTTATTTACTTGCTCATGTTTATTTAAGTTGTTCCTTTCCTTGCTTATTCACCATGTTTGTTCATGTTATGATGATTGACACCATTGATTGCATGACCCACATGGTAATGAGTGAGTAGTGACCTTGTTAGGATTAGTGGGGGATTATGGGGGGTGTTTAAAGGGTAAATCCATATATCATGATGAGTTGTTTGGTTGATTAAATTGTTGTTGTATTATCTAGCCTTCTAGTGCACATGTAATGTTTGATGAAATGCTTGAATGACAAAACTTGCATTGATTCTCTTATGTCTAAGCATACTTTGTAAGATCGAAAGCCTCAAGGCTTGCTAGACTACCTTCCAACCTCCATCGTAAGATCGAAAGCCTCGGTGGTAGGTTAGGTTAGACCTTGCATTAGACTAGTAGGGGAGGTAGGGTGTTCGTGTGTCACTAGCCCTTCCCGACCTAAGGGCCGTAAGATCGAAAGCCTTGGCCCTATTCTACTATGACCTTGACCAAACACTAGACTCATCCCTTGGATTACCATTTGATTACCCATATGAACCCACTCTTCCTAGTTTTCCCCTTTGTTGATTTAATACTTGTCATTTATTGCTTTCATTAGTTTAGACTACAAACCCCTTTGAATTGTGACAACCTTAGCGCAACCACAACTAGATTGATTGACTTGAGTACCCCCGTCCTTTGGGTTCGACCTCTACTTACTACTTGCTAATTTATTGAGCAAAAATGTGTTTGATTGAGTGAACAATGACTCGCTCATCAAAAACTCTGGAAAATAACATAGCATCTAGTTAAATTAATCAAAAAAGGAAAATTACCATTAAAATTCACAAGAAATTGCTCAACAATGGAAAATCCCAAGTAATAGAAATGCAAGGGTGGTGATGATAGAATAATTGAATAGTGTGATAATACCCCAGCTAATATGAACTCCAGTTTCAACTATTAAAAGAAAAACCCCATACTCACCGTGCTCTTAATCAGGTGGCACAAACGACTCCATGGACGTAGACCCAAGTGGCCCCCGGTCAGCGTTCACTCTTCTGCCGCGCCAGCCTTCCCAGACCTGCGGCAGCCCACCCCGGCTAATTCACCATCCATCTTCAGAACTACGAGGACAAACGTGGGCAACACAAGCAGAGGGTCCGAGGAGATGGAGTTTAGTCCCCTTAAGAGGGGCCGACCAAGCATTAGAACAAGCTCACCTGGTGACAATCCCGCCTCGTGCTCCAATGCGGATGTTGTGCATTCCGCAGCCGCAACTACTGAACCGGGTATAGTTATGGAATTTAATTACGTGTTGAAACTCACTTTGCTTTCTAAATGTTCACAACACTTTTGAATAACCCAAAACCGTTGCCGCAGTGAGTGCCAATGACAGGTGGTCGCCGAAAGGGACTCAATTACCGCCAAACAGGACCCCCCCGCAAGGCTGCACTTCCCGGATCCTAAGAAAATCTCCCACCACAGATTACCCCCTAGGCTACACAAGCTTCACGTCCTCCCAACTGTCCAGGTGGTGTATTCTTCTTCACTGCTCAGCCTTAGGAGTAGAGTTACTACGCAACTATCATTATTTAAGGGGTTTAAATTTATTATGTACGCTCACAACAGAACCCAGTGGCTCAAATTCGGCGAAAGCAACCACTGCCAGCGCATCAACGACAAGTATGTTCACCTTTGCTTATTGCGACACCACCTGACTATCTTATTATTGTTTAATTAAAAATAAAATAAAGTAAAACACAGCAAACTATGAGGCCACTATCAATTCAACTAACTAGTTCCTCATCAGAAATCTAATTACAAATACCATACAGCACATTATAATATTATTATTGTTGTTCGTTTTGTCACGAACCACGAAGAAGGCTACAAGTCCGCTACTATTGTAATACTACGGATTTCGGAGCATAGGTAGCTCGGTCGAGCTAGGAGTAGCTCGACCGAGCTGGTTCACTAAGGATCCTAAGTTTGAGTTTTGTCACGTTTTAAAAGTCCCTGGAACGCAACTCCTCAACCGAGTCACTTTGACTCGGCTGAGCTGGGGTTAGCTCGGTCGAGCTGGCTCTGGCTCGACCGAGCCGACGGTCTGACAAGTTGGTTTTTCGGTTTTTGTGAAATAAGTATAAAAGAGAGAGGCTTGGTTTTAAATCATTTTATTCTTATTCTAAAAGCCCTTTTGAGAAAACTAAAGCGACGTACACTGCCTCTCTTCTTTATACCTTGCATCAAAGGCTAGGATTCAGATCTGCGCTAGATTAAGATCTAGATCTTGAAGGTAAGTCATCTGTTTTATCAATTAATCGTAGTATGCTAGTTATGAACCCTAATCTATGATTAGGGGAAGTTAGGGTTGGTTTTGATTATGCTTAATTCATGATTAGGTGACAGATTCGTAGCGGAAGGCTTCTGCGATTGATTGTTGTGATTGCTGTGATTGTTTGTGTTAAGGTTTGCAAATAAGGTAGGTTATCCTACTCAGTTGATTGTTGTAACTTTAAGATATGTGATTATATGGTTGATTGCATTGTGATTGATTGCTTACTGTATGACTACGGAGTTTGGGGAAATAGTGATTATGATATGGTTCCGGCTGAGTGGTCACTGTGAGAGGTGATCACGCCCCATTGTCGCCTCGCTGGGATTCTCAACCAGGAGGGATGTGCACATTAATGGCTTGGGTTCGCTCATTGAGCGGGGATTTGGTGGGCAAGGCTGCGGTCCCCCACTGGCGGTGTGGATTATCGTTGCGGCGGTAATCTGGCAGGGCTACACAACTTGCTGTGTAGTCGGTTACTTGATATAGATTTGGTTATGCTTGGCTATGAATTATTGTTGCTTCTGCTTGTGATTATTTATCTCTACTGTTATGTTCAGTTGACTGACCCCGGTTGTTTGTGTTTGACCTGCTGTGATCCATTCGGGGATGGTGAGTAGTTGGTTTAGCAAGTGATGAGCTTGATGATGATGTACTTCTGGGGTGGGAAGATTCGCCATAAGTTTAGAGTTAATTAGCCGACAGTAGTTTGTTTTACATTATGAGACAATATTTATATTTTTCAGTTGTTTGTTTTGAAAGGGTTGTATGACATTAAACTTATTATTAATAAAGGTACTAGTATTCTTCTTTTGATGTTCACTGCCTCGGTTATGTCGAGATGGTAACGCCTTTATATGGTAGGGTACTCCGGTATATGAGGGTGTTACAAAGTGGTATCAGAGCGATGATCTTTGCACCTAAAACCAATGAATCAATGAATCTAGTGTGTCAAATAAAATGAACACGGTTGGGAGTTGATTGGAGATACCGCAAGGGCTTGGGAGACGTCCCAAAGCCGAAAGATTGCCTTTGTCACTCCTGATTGGCCACTATGGAAGAGTAGGGATATGTTGTTGTTGTGATATGCATGTTTCGTTTGATGTGAAAACACGATAGCGTGATGAATTGTATGGTGAGAAAGAGAATGTGTTATACGTATACATGTTGGGCATGATGAATGTTTTATTGTTTTATATCGCATGATCTATGTTTATGTTTTACGGACGTATACCAATGTTAATAAGACATGTTTAGTATAGCTATAGTACGTAATGGTAATCATGAGAAAGGCATATGGGTAGATATGTATCGTTTTCAAGCATGACTCGATCGAGCGGAGGGTGACTCGACCGAGCTAAGGGTAGCTCAACCGAGCCACCAGTGACTCGACTGAGTGGTTAGTTTCCAGAGTGATACAATAGCTTCTGTTTCAGAGTTGCTCGTACGAGCCTAGAGTAGCTAGACCGAGGGGGCACCAGCTCGACCGTGCTGAATATAGCTCGATCGAGCTAGAGTCCCGTGTTCAGTTCTGCCATATCCTGATCTCGAGTGACTCGACCGAGCTAGGTAGTAGCTCGACCGAGCCGAGGTCAGCTCGACCGAGTCAATCTTGGACTCGACCGAGCTAGTTCCTTGGGCATAATTGTTGTTTTGAGCCGTAGGCTGTATGCTTACGTTTCTTTCTTATATCAGCTCAAAATTCCGCCCAAAAGATCAGCTGCGTATCTCAGAGCTCAAGAGATGAGCACAGACCAGATGGTCTGAATCATCGAGCAGCATGACGCTATGCTAGAGGCTCTCAAGAATGGAAATAGGGAGAAGGAAGTGGTAGTGGATGCTACAAAGATAAGCACCACTATCTCTCGCTTCAACCCACCCACCTATGAGGGTACCGAGCTACCTCATGTGCTCGATATCTGGCATCGGGAGATGGAGAATGTTCTGGCAGTCGTTAACTGTCCGGAAGCACTTACGGTGGATCAAGCTGCGTTCTACCTTAGAGATGAAGCTGGAGTTTGGTGGAACAGTGTCAAGGAGGATGCTCGTAGTCAATACGACGAAGGCGTAGTTCCCTGGGAAGAGTTCAAGAGCGCTATGAGGAGGAAATTCGTTCCTGAACACTTGAAGGCTAAGATGCGGCTGGAGTTTTCTAACTTTCGCATGACAGAGGCTATGACTATCGCTGAGTACTACAAACGGTTCAATGAAGTGGCAAGGTAGGCTGATGACATGGAACTCACTCCATCAGCTAAGCCTCTTCGTTTCGAGCAAGGGCTATCTCTGAAGATCATGGAGAAGATGCAGCCTGGGTCTCTCACGACTTTGGCTGATTCATATGAGCGAGCGGGGAATGCTGAGAGGATGGTAGAAATGACCAAGGAGACTCGGGAGAAGCTGAACGAGAAGAGAAAGAATGACAACGAGAGTGGCGGACAGTCTGGATTCAAGCGTGGTAACTACAACCAGGCTAAGAGCTATTCAGGAGGATCTGGATTCAGTGGTACATCTTCGTTCGGCGGGCGAGGAGGTTGCACCAATAGCTATAAATCGGGGATACAGTGCTATGGCTGCGGAGGTTTCGGGCACAAGAGACACGAGTGTGCCAGTCCTAACGCATTCACTCCTCAGAGGCCGCCGCAGCAGTATCGTTTCACACCGACAGCAAATCAAAGCATGGCAGGTAATCAGCCTACTGGTTCGGGTTTTAACCAAGGTGGACAAGCCAACAGCCACAACAGCTACTTCAACCGTGGCAACGGCGGAAACTTTCAGCGTTAGGGAAGTGTCAATAACCAGAATTCGGCTGCAAAGACTACCGCATCGGCAAGCACGGTTCAAGGCAATGGGCAGAAGAGCAGCGGCAAATTGTTTATGATGGAGAAGCAGGCAGCTCAGGATGATGCTCAAGTTGTTACGGGTAATTTTCTTGTTAACTCCGTACCCACTTTTGTGCTTTTTGATTCGGGAGCTTCACACTCTTTTGTTTCTAAGACTCATGCTTTAATTATGGGGTTGAGGGAGTATGAATCTGTAGTAGATAATGTCTTTATACCGTCGGGAGAGTCAGTAACTTGTGGGAAGTTATATCGGGATGTATCGTTTGTAATAGGGCAAGTTGATATTCCAGTCAATTTGTTAGAATTCCCGTTAGATGGCTTTGAGGTGATTGTAGGAATGGATTGGCTAAGTAGGTACAAAGCCAGTATCAAGTGCCATCAAAAGAAAATAACTCTATGGGGTCCTAGGAAAACTAGAGTGTCTTACAAGGGGTTTATGGTCAAGCCCAAGTTCAAGTGTATTGCAGCGATTACGTTGAAGTCTTATTTGAGGAAGGGGTGTCCCATGATCTTATGCCACATCTTGGATACCGAAGCAACAATGCAAGCAGCAAAGGAGATACCGGTGGTGTCCGAGTTTGAAGATGTATTTCCAGATGAGATTCCGGGATTACCACCAAGGAGAGACATCGATTTCAATGTGGAGCTGAAACCGGGAAGATGGCCTATTTCAAAGGCTCCTTACCGTATGGCACCTAGGGAGTTTGATGAGTTGAAGAAGCAGTTGGATGATTTGCTAGAAAAGGGGTACATTCGACCAAGTGTATCG
The DNA here is from genome assembly GCA_018983105.1 of Silene uniflora. Taxonomy (NCBI): domain Eukaryota; kingdom Viridiplantae; phylum Streptophyta; class Magnoliopsida; order Caryophyllales; family Caryophyllaceae; genus Silene; species Silene uniflora. Next base: position 4,434 of record JAGPOY010004612.1, on the reverse strand, counting down.
CCTTGGGGTGCACCAGTTTTGTTCGTGAAGAAGAAAGACGGCTCTATGCGGTTGTGTATCGACTACAGAGAGCTGAACCATGTGACGGTGAAGAACAAGTATCCTTTACCTAGAATCGATGACCTATTCGATCAATTGAGTGGAGCTGGAGTTTTCTCTAAGATCGACTTGAGGTCAGGCTATCACCAACAGAGGATTCGAGAGGAGGACATACCAAAGACAGCTTTCAGGTCAAGGTATGGTCACTATGAGTACGTAGTGATGCCTTTTGGACTGACCAATGCACCAGTGGTGTTTATGGATTTGATGAACCGCATATTTAGTCAATACTTGGACCAGTTTATGGTTGTTTTCATCGACGACATATTGGTCTGTTCAAAGACTAAAGAAGAGCACGAGGAGCATTTAAGAGTGGTGTTGCAAACATTGCGTGACCATCACTTGTTTGCAAAGCTATCAAAATGTGTGTTTTGGCTCGAGAAAGTGTCCTTTTTGGGACATATTATCTCAAAGGAAGGCATCTCAGTCGACTCGGCGAAGATTGAAGTAGTTTCTAAGTGGACAGCACCGAAGAATGTAGCCGAGATTCGAAGTTTCTTGGGGTTGGCCGAATACTACAGAGGGTTTGTGAAAGATTTCTCAACTATCGTGAAACCTATGACGGCATTGATGAGGAAGGAGAGTCAATTCCACTGGGATGAGAGTTGTGAGTCGGCGTTCCAAACATTAAAGGAGCGTTTGACAACAACTCATGTCCTACCTTTACCAGAAGGGGATGAGAATTTTGAAGTTTATACGGATGCATCAAAGAATGGCTTGGGGTGTGTGCTTATGCAGAATGGGAAGGTAATTGCATATGCCTCGAGACAACTTAAAGCGTATGAGGAGAATTATCCAACACATGACCTGGAGTTAGGTGTAGTGGTTTATGCTTTAAAGATCCGAGACATTACCTATATGGTGCAACTTTTAAAGTATTTTCGGATCATAAGGGTCTCAAGTACATCCACAATTAGAAGGAGTTGAACATGCTGCAACGACGGTGGATGGAGCTAATCGGAGACTATGACATGAAGATAGAATATCTGGAAGGGAAAGCTAACGTGGTTGCAGATGCATTGAGTAGGAAGAGTATACACTCTTTCTGTACGTCTTTGTCTTTAATGCAGTTGAAGGATGAGGTGAACAAGATGGGGATCTACATGATTCGCAAAGGTGATGAAGTTAGCAGTTTGACCTTAGAACCTGAGTTCTATACGGAGATGAAGCAAAAGCAACTTCTTGATCCTAAGATTCAAGAGTGGAGAGGAAGGATTGGTGAGGCAAACATGACACGGTTTTCCATTCACTCAGATGGGAGTGTGAGGTTTGATGATAGATGGTGTGTGCCAGCTGATGAAGACATGAGAGAGATGATTATGAAAGAGGCTCATTGTACACCGTATTCTATTCATCCGGGAGGAGACAAGCTCTATAAGGACTTAAAGAAGACTTTTTGGTGGCCAGGAATAAAGAAAGATGTCGCAGAGTTTGTTGCAAGATGTTTGACGTGCCAAAGAGTCAAGGGTGAACAGCGACGGCCGCAAGGTAAGATTCAATCACTTGATGTGCCGGAATGGAAGTGGGAGTCAATCTCCATGGACTTTATTGTGGGATTACCGCGTACGACACAAGTTAATAATATGATTTGGGTGATTGTGGATCGCTTAACCAAATCAGCTCATTTCATTCCAATGAAAGACACTTGGAGTAAGCTTCAGTTGGCGAATGGCTATCGCAAGAATGTAGTGAGATTGCATGGAGTACCTAAGGATATCGTTTCAGACCGTGATGCACGATTCATTTCACGATTTTGGCAAGAACTACAAGAGCTAATGGGGACTACTTTGAAGATGAGTACTACATTTCACCCAGCAACAGATGGACAGACGGAAAGAACTATCAAGACCTTAATTAGAGGACATGCTACAATCGTATGTCATGGAGTTCGGAGGCAGCTAGGAGGATCGCTTGGACTAGATTGAATTCTCATACAATAACAGTTATCATACCAGCATTGGCATGGCACCTTTCGAAGCATTATACGGTAGGAAGTTGATAGGATGTCGCACACCTATGCAAAGATACCGTAATGGTACAACAAATGAATGTAGTATATAGGGGTCGAATTCCACAGAGAGCTCGGTTGATTAACAATTAGTTGTTATGGAATGAATATTATCTTGGTAGTGTTTAACGATTGTTTGATTGGTTGGTTGGAAGCAAATAAAAACAATACTAATAAAAGGAAGCATCTAGGAGTTAGGTTCGACATGTGAAGAAGTGAATACATAAGTTAACAAGAGATGTAATAAAATTGTTAATTGTTTAGAATGATGACACCCGCCTCTCGACATTAGTATCATCAATCATAGAACGGTTCATTGATCTCTCAATTTAATCCATTCTACAATGCATGCAATATGTTCTTCTCAATCCTTTATCTCTCGACTTACGGAATCAAATAGAGCATATAAGCATACGAAGGAAACAACATAGACAACATTGCATCTACTAGTTACTCAATTGCAAATACCTTTTCACATGTTTCGCCTAATTCCTAGATCATGAATTACTCTAACATTGTGTAATAAGATGAAACGTAAACAAATGAAATAACTAACATAAACATAATGTAAATTACCTTAACAA
>JAGPOY010004611.1:20381-30504 GCA_018983105.1 Silene uniflora | reverse complement strand
TTTTGATGCTTGTGTCTCCAGTTCTTATAATGCAAACGGTTCACGGTTAACCGGTGAACCGAACCGAATTGAGCGGTGAACCGAACCGAAAAGAACCGTACGAAACGGTTCGGTTTAGGTTCGACTTATATCCCGCGCAATAAATGCGCGGTATTTATTAAGTATTTATTTTTTTAGGGTGTATTAATTTTTCATCCAAATTTATACCTTAACTTTTTCATATTTTTGATAATTGTATTTTGATATAACAAAAAAATGAAACTGCAAAAATAATAAAAAAAAGTGTGTATATCATGAAATATGTATTTCAATGTACTCCCTCCTACCCATAACTAATGTCCCATTTGCCAATTTTGTTTACCCACACAAATGTCTCATTTGACATATTTATGACTCTTCCACCCTTTGCTCTTTTCATTATTAACAACCCAAACCCACTCTTACCCATTACTTTTCATTATTTAACTCATATTTTTCTTACCCTCAAATAATAATACTTTTCATTATTTAATATTATTCCTTAATTCTCGTGCCCCTACCCAAATGGGACATTAGTTATAGATAGGAGGGAGTATTTTTTATCACAAAGTTAGGGGTTTCATTTTATTACCTTTATTAAATCATCTTAATGAATTTTTTTTCACAAAGTTAATAATATTAGTTTATATTTTTGTTTTATATAGTGTAAGTTTTTTTTTTCTTTGGTTTAATATATACAGTGTAAGTTTGCATATATTTTGAAGTTTTATACCACTTTTATTTTATTTTGATCAAAACATTACAATTGAGAATTTAATGAAAAAATTTACTACATAAAAGAAAAGATAATAGTTTGGGAACAAATTTCATTTCTTTCCTTATATAAGTAGAAGGAGTTTGGAATGAAAATATTTAAAAGTTTTATTCTCCGAGTATATAGGAGATTAAGCAGTATAGCCCAATTGTAGATTTAACAATATGACATAATAAAGCCCAATTATAGCCTAGTGCATTTAGGCGGGAAAATATTTGAGATCTCTTATTCTTTTAGTTTTAAGGGGGTACTTTGTGGAGGCCGAAGAACAGAGAACTCATATCAAACTTGTCTATGATCCAAATCGGGTCGGGTCAAGTTATAATCCGTAGACCGTGGTCGTATTAAAAGGTCATTACTCGGGGATATTCAACGGCCATATGTGATAACCCTGTATTTTTCATTTTCTACAAGTAAACCTTATTTATAACGAAATAGTCTTCGATAGCCTATAATTCCAATCACGAGTTCTGAAAGTGACGATTTTTTTCCAAATTGACTAGCTTTACGAAATATTCGATATGATTAAAAAATTGTCCACTTTCTGAACTCGTAACAAGGAATTACGGTCAGTTAAAATTTAAACTTTGACCTATCATCCCTCTCTATGACGAGTTTCAAATGCGCTTTTTTTTTCAAATTGATCTTCTTTATGATGTCGATTATAAAAAAACGGTCGCTTTCGCAATTCGTTATCGTGAGTTATGATGGCTACTTAAAACTTTTTTTATTAAAAATAAGGTTATTATGTAGAAATTGAAAAAATACAATTATTTATTTGGTACACCGTAGTATTAATTTTACATATGAAAAAAATACGGAGTATATGATTAGTTTTAATCATAATTATAACATTAAGTTTTTAATTTGAGATGAAAATTAATATCAAATTAGATTTTATTTTAGTTCGTTTAAGTTATAGGTTTGATTGGTTTTGAGACTTTCCCGTAAGCTAGCGTGTCGTATCGAGTTTGGATACATTGATACATAGCTAAATTTTATAGGCTTTTAATCCTTGAAAATGAGATAGGTTAGGTCGGGTTAGCTTTACATGTTTTTAAACAAATAAAACTACTTCTCAATGGTAGAGTAAAATAGACCCGTGTAATAGTAACAAGATCCAAATCCAAATCCGTTATAAAGCTACCGCACCTGGGTCCGAATGCTATGGAAATAGGATTCCGATCCAAACGCATGAACAAGACGATCAAATTAAGATGCTTACAGCCATAAGTAGAGTATTAGACGATCTGATTTTATGTCAACAAACGACCTTACTACCTAAGCGAGTAAGCGATCACAGAAATCTAGCCCGACTCATAAATTTCATAGCAATATAACCCAAATGCCTAGGCGCGGGGTTGACACTAGTACGCAGAAGTGGCTTGCTCATATTCCTGGCTTGACAAGCTCCAGTGTTGTAGAGTCGTCCTTGCAAACAGTTCGGGATTGCCAGTGATATTGCTTTGTGTGGCCTGTAGCCAAACTGAAAAGAGATCCATACTTATACACACCGTCAATTTTATAAAAAAAGCGAAATAAAAACAAATAACAAAATAGAAATCAAATACTTCTAAACGACTTTTTCCAATCTTGTATATGTCCTGAAATCTGCTGGAACCCTCCAAACCATTCTTCCACCAACAACATTTTGTTCGGTTAGGTGTCGTTTGGTTTGCAAGAGGAATTGTAATTTAGGGAAGTAGAGATTCCCATGATTATGCATTTCACATGAATTAGGATAAAAAAAATTGTTGCAATACGAGAAGTAAATTCCACCGGAATTCTCAATTATCTAGGGGAACTAGGTAAGCAACTCCTTATAAAGCTTAGCTTATTAAGTTCATGAGATTTTGGCTAAACAAACTACAACTAATCTTGCAAATCCCGTAACTTGTAATTCATGTGTTTTGCAAAGCGTAACCAAACGTCTCCTTAATATCGCACTAAATAACCTCTAGATATCTCATGATTCCGAAAATCATAAAAGGTATATAGTACGGAATAGGAATTAAAACATGACTTACCAAGGAGTAGGTAGAAGGTTTAGCTTCTCCAGGGTAGAATTTTTCACTAGAATTTTTGACTTTGTCGGGATCTGGAAGAATCAACAAAAACAATGTTGAAGACTTATATGGAGGCATTGCTATGGGCACGCTCAAGCATGACCCGCTTGTGCACGCCTAAAATACAAAGAAATAAGGCTTCTGTGGAGGGATTGCTATGGGCACGCTCACGCACGGCACGACATGACGTGGAGCGTGACTCGTGCTTAGGCTGCCAATTCATTTCATTGGCACGAAACCCACATTCGTGGGCCTGGGCTGTGCCATCTTCTCTTCAAGGCACGATCCAGCATGGCCCACTTCGATCTCTAACCAATTCTATTTTTATACCAACTTTTCAGATATCCCACCTTTATTTTTCTGAACATACCCTCTAAAAGTCAAGGAAGATGCTACGGATACACATGGTGTACAAAATTTTGTAAACCATCCAATCAGAACATGACATGTGGCCTAACTGTAGTTAGCAAGGTTAGGTTTATTAGGGGTAGGTTAGTCAATTTACATATATAGTTAACTAGGTAACTACACTAGTTAACGTCATTTATGTTTATTTTTTTTTTTTTTATATTTGATTTATCTTTTATTTACATTTACATTAACTGAATTTATTAAAAACAGAAGTAATTATTTTCGTTTAATTTAATTATCGTATTCAATGACTGACTTTTGCATCATTTTTCTCCCTAATTTTTTTCGATTTTATGCCTAATTCAAACATCTTAATCGAATTGATGATGAACCCTTAGTCAATTAATGAAAATGCAGCAATCAATTGATAAACCTAAATAAAATTAGGTTCGAACATGACACGATTCCCTAATTAGGGGAATTGATGATGAACCCTAATTGATCAATCAATTGAGCATGAACCCTAATTTGTCAAAATTGATCAATCACTTGGATTGAGTTTGTGCATAATTCGGTTTTTTTAATCATCAAATATGATGAACCCTAATTCGTGAATTGGATAAATATATTTAGCACTAATTCAATTAATCAAAAAAATCGACAATCAATTGATCATGAACCTTAATCCATATCGTGCAATTGGATTGATTTACTAATTGTATTCTTTTATCTATGATTAATGATGAACCCTAATTCGTCAATAGGAGCATCAATTTGCGTGCAATTTGGGCAAAAAAAAGCAAGGGGAAAAAATGTTGTTAGTTAGGTTCGAACACGCTTGCATTCAAGGGGTTAGTGTTTACAATTATTCTCGTAACCAAATAAGCAAGGGGTATCAGCACATCAATTACCCTATTTTATTTCATTAGATAGTGTTAATTAACCCAAATTTATGTTGAAATCCAACTTCTAATATATTGGCTTAATTTTCGGCCATTATTGTTTTCATTATGGTTGAAGATTTTATTTTCTTAATTAAGGAAATATATATCAAATTAATTATTGATATATTTTATTGAGATATTGAGTAAAATATTTTAGGAGATTATGTTCACATTTGATTTGACTTTATGGCTAATATTGTTGGCGGGAAAAAAATGAGAGGGAAATTTTGGAGGGAAAACGTGATGTACATCGTCATTATCCGTCATATAAATATATGACTTAATTTTTAAACCTAACACACCCAAAACATAAGTGATCAGACTCACAAATCATCTGCTTCCCATTTTTTGTCTCGATTTCATTGTTATTCACATGGCTAATCAAGCTAATCAAGTAGCTAACTTAACCCGAGAACTTGCCGTGGAGCGGAAAATTCACAAAACAGACATGATGGAAACACGGTTTTTTATTAGGGCTATGTTGGATTCGGTTGATCCGAAAACAATTGAGAAATCGATTTCCCAATCTCCACACAATCTAACAAAAGTTTGGTACATTTATGAAGAAGAATTCAACGCCAAATATTCAAGGTCGCTACCGAAAGATCAGCTGAAGTGGCGTCAAGTTGGGGGCCGTGAATTCCTCCCGATGCCCTTTACCGACTTTTCAATTGTTAGGGTTGAAAATGGCCCTAACGTTGAAGTTCCTAGAACCCCTCCTCCTACGCATCAACACTGGCGTGTTAGGGGACGATATGCTCTTCAAGGAAATGTTATTAGACGTGTTTAATTTGAGAATTAGTCGGATTAATCATAATAATAAATGTTTCTCGTTGTACACCTCCTCGTAAATGTACTAAACTTTTGTTAGATTGTGTCGTGCCAAAATATAGAGTACATTTACGAGTAGATGTATAACGAGAAACATTTATTATTATGATTGATCAGACTAATTCCCAAATTAAACACGTCTAATAACATTTCCTTGAAGAGCATATCTTCCCCTAACACGCCAGTGTGGATGCGTAGGAGGAAGGGTTCTAGGAACTTCAACGTTAGGGCCATTTTCAATCCTAACAATTGAAAAGCCGGTAACGGGCATTGGGAGGAATTCACGGCCCCCAACTTGACGCCACTTCAGCTGATCTTCCGGTAGCGACCTTGAATATTTCGCGTTGAATTCTTCTTCATAAATGTACCAAACTTTTGTTAGATTGAGTGGAGATTGGGAAATCGATTTCTCAATTGTTTTCGGATCAACCGAATCCAGCATAGCCCTAATAAAAAACCGTGTTTCCATCATGTCTGTTTTGTGAATTTTCCGCTCTACGGCAAGTTCTCGGGTTAAGTTAGCTACTTGATTAGCTTGATTAGCCATGTGAATAGCAATGAAATCGAGACAAAAATGGGAAGTAGATGATTTGTGTGTTTGATCACTTTTGTTTTGGGTGTGTTAGGTTTAGAAATGAAGTCATATATTTATATGACTGACAATGACGATGCACATCACGTTTTCCCTCCAAAATCTCCCTCCAAAATTTTCCCTCTCATTTTTTTTTTCCGGCAACAATATTAGCCCTAAAGTCAAATCAAATGTGAACATAATCTCCTAAAATAATTTACTAAATATCTCAATAAAATATAACCATAATTAATTTGATATACATTTCCTTAATTAAGAAAATAAAATGTTCAACCATAATGAAAACAATAATGGCCGAAAATTAAACCAATATATTAGGAAAGTTGGATTTCAATATAAATTTGGGTTAATTAACACTATGTAATGAAATAAAATAGGCTAATTGACGTGCTAATACCCCTTGCTTAATTGGTTACGAGTATAATTGTAACTAACCCCTTAAATGCACGCGTGTTCTAACCTAACTAACAACATTTTTTTCCCTTGTTCTTTTTTTTTGCCCAAATTGCACGCAAATTGATGCCCCTATTGACGAATTAGGGTTCATCATTAATCATAGATAAATTGATTGATCAATTTTTTTGATTAATTGAATTACGGCTAAATACATTATCCGATCCAATTCACTAATTAGGGTTCATCATATTTGATGATTAAAAAAATCAAATAATGCACAAACTCAATCCAATTGATTGATCAATTTTAACAAATTAGGGTTCATGCTCAATTGATTGATCAATTAGGGTTCATCATTATTTACAATTAGTAAATCAATCCAATTACACGATATGAATTAGGGCACATGATCAATTGCTTGATCGATTTTGTTGATTAATTGAATTAGGGCTAAATATATTTATCCAATTCACGAATTAGGGTTCATCATATTTGATGATTAAATAAATCGAATTATGCACAAACTCAATCCAATTGATTGATCAATTTTGACAAATTAGGGTTCATGCTCAATTGATTGATCAATTAGGGTTCATCGTTCAATTCCCCTAATTCACGAATTGATTTAGGTTTATCAATTTATTGATTGATGCATTATGATTAAATGATGCAAAAGTCGGTCATTGAATACAATAATTAAATTAAAACGAAAATAATTACTTCTATTTTTAATAAATTCAGTTTATGTAAATGTAAATAAAGGATAAATCAAATATAAAAAAAATAACCATAAATGAGGTTAACTAGTGTAGTTACCTAGTTAACTATATATGTAAATTGACTAACCTACCCCTAATTAAACCTAACCTAGTTAACTACAGTTAGGCCAAGTGTCGCGTTGTGATTGGATGGTGTACAAAAAATTTGTACACCATGTGTATCCGTAGTCTTTTCGAAAAATCACGCTAAATGACCATTTTCCCGAAAATAATCTTTAGTTTTTAGCAATTATCCATAAAGATATACTCCCTCTGTCACGGTTATTTGTTGTCCTTTTTCATATTGGGATATCTCAGTCATTTGTTGTCCTTTCTATTTTAAGAGTGAACTTAATGAGCTTAATCATTCACACTCAATTTATTCCACTTGCCAAAACCAAAGGACAACAATTGACTGAAATGGCGGAAATCTCTTTGTTTTTGTTCAAAGGTAACATTTGCCAGAAATGAAAGAGCACTCATGAAATTGACGAGAAAATTATTTTATTTGGTAGTTTCGAGTTCTACGAGAAGGCGGGGACTTTTGAAAAAATAAACGAAATTGGAAAAGGCAAGATTTTAGAAATGAGGCATAAAACTTACATAAGCGCTCCCACGGGCGGTCTTCAATTCCTTTTGATAAAGCCGCACGAGCATGATATCCCCTATCGATCATTTTACAACAACAAAAACTTTAAGAAAGTATAGAAAACTCACAAATTCTCATTTAACATGGGTATATCATCTTAATTCTTAACTTTAAAACGGGTCAATTAATTTGAATATTACAAAAGCAGAATGCATAAGAAAAAAAAAAAACAAATTTGTCTTCTATGCACATGTTTGATACTTGACTCATTTCAACGTTAAGACGTATAATTGTAGATAAATGAATCCGAATCGAAAGATGTAAGCACATACTTATACGAAAACCTGTCAAAACTGTCATCTAAATAGCCATCATCATAGCTGTCCACTCTCACTTCATTTTTTACCAACAGGCAAAAAATATGGTCTACCACATCGTCTACAGCAACCTGAAACACGTACAAACTCGTATCAACTCGTCTACGAGACAAACTATTGTATTCCAAAGAGTAATTTAGATTTTACTCCCTTTTAAAACACGTTTTGCTAAAATTACTCCCTTTTAAAACAGTTTGCTAAAATTACTCCCATAATTTTACCTCATACAAGAATTTGCTCCCAAATACCAACTCAGGTGAAAAAAAAACAAGTTATTGGACTAAATTACCCTTCATTTAAACCCAAATCAAAATTCTTTCATATTACACTCATCCATTGTGTTCTCTCATTCAAACAAACACACAATACCCAAATTTTAATTTCCTAAATTAAAAGTCTAAATCCCCAAATTTCTTCCTCAATTCTCACCTAAATCTATCAATTTTTTTTTTTGCAACGATTATAATCAAATGATCTGGAAGTAGGCGACATTCTATTGCATCATACCAATAATTCAAAAAAAAAAACTCAAATAAAATAAGAACCGTAATTGCAAATTCAATTAATTACAATTTCAATTAATCGTACAAAACACCACAATGAAAAGGTTTAAGATATGAAATCTGCAAAATAAAGGGAGAGAGAAAGATATCCGCCTTCAAATAAATTTGTCTCGCAAAATGTAGAAATAATTGAGTGAAATTTTTTTTAGGTTATTAGTATAGATGAATATGGAGTGATATGGGCAAGAGAAAGGAATATAACATAAGGGTGAACAGATTTCAAGGGCAAAATGGTCATGAAAATAGAGAAAATGCGGGAAAAAAAAATAAAAAAAAAAAGCGGAATATATTAGACCTCAGTTCGGAGTTGGGAGCAAATTCTTGTCTGGGGTCAAATCATGGGAGATTTTAGCAAATTGTTTTAAAAGGGAGTAATTTTAGCAAAACGTGTTTCAAAAGAGAGTAAAATCTAAATTACTCTAATCCAAAATGGTAGGAAAAGAGCATCGAAATTCGAACATACGTATTTTTGCATTGAGCTACAATATGAGCTTAAATCATCACCGGTTAGCTCAAACAGAGTTAGTAATGTTCGCGCATCCTCGAGTATACATTTGTACTCGTCTTCTTCAATATTAAGTTTACCTTTGTTAATTGAATCGATTTCACTCGTTATGTAATGATGTATCGTCAAACCTGCCAAAATAAAAGGAAATAAATTTAGCTCATGTAAGACAGGACCATAGTTTTAACCAAGTTGTCGAGCTGATAGATAATGCAAATTCACCTGTGTCGAACGGAGCTATAACCTTCTCGCGAGCGATTAAAAGTAGAGCTGCAAACTGTCTCAACCCTCCATTCTTTAACATAGTCCAGGCTATACTGTTGATTGAATCTGTGTATTTTACGAGTACTCGTAAAGAATCCAATATTGGTTTCTGTATATATAGTGAAATTCACAAAAGTGAGATATTTAGTCCGTCCGACTCATTTGTTTACATCAGGCGAAATAGAAGAACAAAGTTCAAAAAAAAGACGAACCGTTTCCCACAGGCAGAGTAGAATGACGAGTTTGATGAGAGACGTGCCTCGATACCATAAGTATAGGTGATCCAACAGACTATACAATCAGTACACAAAGAACAAAACTAAGAAACACACTCAAAGATTACACAGATTCTCATTTGTGACGGGCATATCCATCGCAAGCTTTCAAGTACTACCCATGTGGATAGATAAGACAAAAGCAGAAGGCTTAGAGAGTAGCAATTTGTTTTGTCTTATCTACCCACATGGGTAGTACTTGACCCGTCGCAGACTTCTGACAGATATGCTCGTCATAAAGGAGACTTGCTGGATTACACCGATTAAGTGAACTAAAAAAAAGCTAACAACTCGAATTGTTAAGAAAGCCAAAACAACCTCAAGTTAATAAGAAGAAAATGAATCGGAAGACCACGGACTGAACCAATGGTGGAATAGACATTCGCGAGACAAGTACCACCGCACTTTTTGAGCATAAGGTCGATAACTTGGGAATCTTTGGGGCAGCTATGTGCAATGTAAGCAAGGGGAGTCACACCGCTCTCAGGCAAACTTGCTGCATCGAATCTAGGATGCGTATTGCAAACTTCGCCTTTAATTAAGGAAATCAAACACTTTGAGGCACCCAATTCTACACACTATTAGACGGATCTTGTGCGAATATTTTCCGATATCTTAGCACAATATCCGTTTCATATCACATATTATTTGCAACTGCTTAGCTTTATCTTTTCCTAATTATTAGCCTTAGGTTTGGAAACTATATCAATTTGTTACCAATATTCAGAGATTTGCTTTGACCGTATGTACTATAAATATTCATGAAAGATGATCAATGAAAGACAAGCTAGGTTTTACCATCAGCTACTTCTCTGTTTC
>JAGPOY010004610.1:0-10760 GCA_018983105.1 Silene uniflora | reverse complement strand
AAATAATGTAGTTTTTGTGAACATACTACGTACAAATAACAGAATTGTCTCACATCGAAAAATAAACATTAAAAAAAATCTACATATAAGCTCAAAAAATGGTGTACAATATATTTTATTTGTCCCACATTGAAAAATAACATAAGTGTGGTGAGTATACTAAATATAAATAGAAAATTGTCCCACATTGAAAGATAATCATAAGGTGGAGTGATCATATGATTATAAATAAGAGTAATTTTTGGAACAAAGGAATTATGTTATTTCTCCCACATTGAAAAAATAATGTAGTTGTTGTGAACGTACTACGTACATCGGTACAAATAACAGAATTGTCCCACATCGAAGGTGGTGAGTATACTAAATATAAATAGGAAAATATAAATAGGAAAACTATCTCGCATTGAAAGATAACCATAAGGTGGGGTGATCCTATGATTCTTGGAACAAAGGAATTTTGTGATTTGTCCCACATTGAAAAAATAATGTAGTTTTTGTGAACATACTACGTATAAATAACAGAATTGTCTCACATCTAAAAATAAACATTAAAAAAACTACATATAAGTTCAAAAAATGGTGTACAATATATTTTATTTGTCCCACATTGAAAAATAACATAGGTATGGTGAGTATACTAAATATAAATATGAAAATTGTCCCACATTGAAAGATAACCATAAGGTGGACTGATCATATGATTATAAATAAGAGTAATTCTTGGAACAAAGGAATTATGTTATTTGTCCCACATTGAAAAAATAATGTAGTTGTTGTGAACATACTATGTACATCGGTACAAATAACAGAATTGTCCATATCGAAATATAAACATTAAAAAAAAAAACTACATATAAGCTAAAAAAATGGTGTACAATATATGTTATTTGTCCCACATTGAAAAATAACATAGGTGTGGTGAGTATATTAAATATAAATAGGAAAACTAAAACTGTCCCACATTGAAAGAAAACCATAAGGTTGGGTGATCCTATGATTATAAATAAGAGTAATTCTTGGAACAAAGGAATTATGTTATTTGTCCCACATTGAAAAAATAATGTAGTTGTTGTGAACATACTACGTACAAATAACAGAATTGTCCCACATCGAAATATAAACATTAAAAAAAAATCTACATATAAGCTCAAAAAATGTATACTAAATATAAATAGGAAAACTGTCCCATATTGAAAGATAACCATAAGGTGGGGACTATCAAAACATCAATTGCATTTTTTTAACATATCAAATGATTGAAACGGGGAACTATCAAAACATCAATTGAATCTTTTTTAACAATATCAAATGGTTGAGACGGGAACTATCAAAACATCAAGTGAATATTTTTTGACAGTATCAAATGATAGAGAAGGGGAGTATCAAAACATCAATTGGATTTTTTTTTTTAACAATATCAAATGATTGTGACGGTGGAGTATCAAATCATCAATTGAATTTTTTTTTAAACATTATTAAATGATTGAAAGGGGAGTATCAAAACATCGAATGAGTTGAATGTTCGTCCAAAAAAATCCATAGTGCATGAATCCAACACAAGGCATAATTATAATTGATCTAACAGTATCAAATGGTTGACATGAGACTATCAAAACATCAATTGAATTATTTTTAACAGTATCAAATGATTGAGACGGGGACTATCAAAACAACATCAATTGATTTTTTTTTTTAAACATTATCAAATGATTAAGATGGGGGTATCAAAAAAGCGAATGAGTTGAATGTTCGCCCAAAAAAATCCATAGCAATTAGAGGTGAGTTAATTTTTATAACCCGTGCAACGCACGGGCATGAAATCTAGTTAACTACTCACAGAAAGATCCACTATTATATTTTTTTTTTTTTTTAAATTAATCAATTGGTTTACGTTTTTTTTTGTGGGTAAAGAGAGCCACAACAGTTGATGTTGACGTGATTTGAAACCTGGTCATGAGCGCACCATTTTACATGACTTTACTATTTAAATTAGTTGACATCTGCTATTGGATTTCACACTTGCATGTAGTGGCTACTTAGGTAGCACCAAAACGGACACGGACATGTGATACAACATCCCGTGAAATTTAGGACACGCGAAACACTATTTAAATTTAATAAAATATGGAGTATATTTTATAGTTATAAATAACGTATGATTTTATTTTTATAATGTATTTGATATTAAATTTAAATAAGTGAAGGTAAAATTTGACCTTGAGTATACCTAATTCTCATTTCTCACCCAACCCCATCATTTAATTAATCTTTTTTGACATTTTATTCCTCTTCTACACTATAACATGTTTAGACGTGTGTCCGACACGACATCTTAACTACGATGTCGTAGGTTCAATCCCTTCTAATAAAAACGCACTCGAACAAACTTCTTAACCAGCCGTTTATTTCAATCAAAAACCCACAATAAATAAATTACTCACTTTTATCGACGGTTTACACCCTGATCCACCCCGAATAAAAAGATTCATTCTAGACCATGAAACAAATATAAGCCCAAAACAATAGTCCATAATCAATCCATACACCAACATAACACAAATCAACCCATCAAACCCAACACCAAAATCTCCCAATTTCCAAAACCCTAATTTCACAACCACCTCAAAACATTTCATCCCTATAAAACCTCACACACACAAAACATCTCAAATCCTTAGCTTCCAGCCGACGTAGAACAAATTCAAGGTATACCCTTTTCAATTCAATCTAATCCCATGTTATTTTCATCGTTTTAATTCCAGATCTTTGCTTATTTAATCGTTTAATTGCTAGAATAATTAAGCTAATTATTTTGTTTATATTGAAAAATGTATTAGGAAGCCATGGCAGTCCCTTCATTGACTAAGAAGATTGTTAAGAAGAGGGTTAAGCATTTCAAGAGGCATCATTGCGATCGATACATCTCAATTAAGGTAGTTTTTTTTTGATCTTTTTTGATTTATTTTTTGTAGATTTGTTGTTTATGATGTTATGTAATATCGATAAATTTCAAGTTTTAATTTTTTTGGTATTTTTTATTGATTTTGTGATATGGGTAGCTATCATATCTGGTTTTTAAGTACTCCCCGTTCCGTCTCAATCATTTGTTTATCGTTACGAGTATTTGGGTATAATAGTTTGATGGTAAAGCCCGTGTTTTTTTAGTGGTAGTTTCCCAAAGATATTTGAATTTGTTATTGATAGTGCTTGACATGCTAAATATTGTGTAAAACGGATCCATCCATTTGAAATAAGCGAACCGTAAAGTCTTCTCAGTTACCTTTTAACTCCTTAATACGAAGTGCATAGATTTTCACTCTGTTGGGTGGTTTTTGTTCTGCCATTTCAGTCGATAAGCAGTGCTGCTTTTGAGCTAAATTGATTTTCACTCTGTAGAGTGGTTTATATTTACGCCATTTCAGTCGATAAGCATTGCTTCTTTGAGCTAAATTTTGAGCTTGCGTTTTTTTTTCCTTTTAATTGTGCCCGTGTAGATGCATGGCAGAAATGATGAATAAAATTGACGCCCAGTCTTTAGTGCTTCTTTTGTTGCACGATGAAGATTGTCTAATGCGTTCCTGATTCTACCATGCTTATAATTTTTCTTTGTTATTGATGGTGCTTGACTTACTAAATACTCTTTAAACAAACTCGTATTCATCCATGAGAAAGTAGCTAACCGTAAAGTGTTCTTAGTGACCTGTTCATACCTTAATGTGGAGTGCATTGGTTTTCACTTTGTACGGTGGTTTTTGTTACTCTATTCCAATGGATAACTATCCTTCATTTTACTAGGTTTTTGAGTCTGCGTTTTTTCTTTATTTTGTATCCATGTTGATACATGGTGGATATGATGAATAAAATTGACGCCCAGTCTATAGTGCTTCATTTTGTTGCACAATGAAGATTGTCTAATGCGTTCCTGATTCTACCATGCTTAGAATTTTTCTTTGTTAAACAAATCTTTTGCAGTTTTTAATCACCTGAGGTGGTTTACACTTTTTAACTATTGATATGACGATAAGCTCTTGACGCCCAGTCTTTAGTGCATCTTTGATGCACAATGAAGATTGTCAAATGCGTTCCTGATCAAACCTTATAATTTTAAACTGTTATTGAATACTTTGTTTCTTACTTGGCTTTCATTTTTTTTTCCAAAAACAATTTTCCGTTAGATATGCTGATGTGAAGAAACTTATCGTCATCCTTTTTTAAAGGCATCTCTTTCCCTTTATCTAACTCATGTTGAAAGAGAGATGAGGATAGTGTCTTTGTCTTCAATATGAGATGTTGTGAGAGAAATGAGGATATCCATCCACCTTTTCTGCTGTATAGTGATGAACCTTTACATGCACTACCATCTGATCTCTGACAATTTTAACGAGCTCATTTCGACAATTTTAATGAATTAGTTGTTTATAGTGGATGTTGGCTAAGACTCGTAGTTTAATCTTGGTAAGTAATGGGTGATAGATGTTTAGTATTATAAATACTCTGAGGTTATCCATCCATTATTTAGAAGTTAAACTAAGATGCTTAAAATTACATCCATGATAAAATTTCGACCATTTTAAGAAATGCACTTCTCTTTCTCTGTTCGGAGATCCTTTGCTCCTTCGTTGTTTTTTTAAAGTGCCCTAAAATTGATGATTTTTTTTTTCACTGATCTTTTAATCATATTGTAGGCAATTTCCTTCTGAATTTTTCCGATTTATTTTATTTATTTAATTAAGATTTTGGCATTTGAAAATCCCACCGAATAATGAAGTGCTCGTGCCTGTGGTATCTGATATCCTGCCTTATTTGTGGTTGGACGTCTCGTTTTTATGGCACATAGTATTGTTGAGCAGAATTTGCGACACAGTTGGCTATTTTTCCGATGAGCCTTTTGTTACTATAACCCTGCTCACATTTTGTTATATGAATTTTACTTCAATATACCTTTGAACTTCATTTCTTTGCGTATTTGATAACATTGAACCTGCGTTTTTTTAGCACAAATATTGTATCCAAGTTGGGCTGTCTTAATCCACTATTTTCATATGTTTATATTCTAAAAATTCTAATGAATGTAAATTTAAATAACTTATCGGTCATCCCTACTGTATGCACCAAGGTCAAATGGAAACAATATTAAGTCGGAAATGAACTAATCTCTGGAATTTCTTTTTCCTATGATGACAGCCAAGCTGGAGAAGGCCAAAGGGTATTGATTCTCGTGTCAGGAGAAAGTTCAAAGGAGTTGTGTTGATGCCCAACATTGGTTATGGCTCTGACAAGAAGACCCGACACTATCTCCCAAATGGCTTCAAGAAGTTCGTTGTCCACAATGTCTCAGAGCTCGAGCTTCTCATGATGCACAACAGGTAATTGTCTTCACTTGATAGTTTGAATTTTGTACCAGATTCCTGTCATCTTTCTCGTGTTTAAACCTACTGGCAATTTGGCATGATTCTTGTAGGACTTACTGTGCCGAGATTGCCCACAATATTTCCACAAAGAAGCGAAAGGAGATTGTCGAACGAGCTGCCCAACTCGATATTGTTGTGACCAACAAGCTTGCTAGGCTCCGCAGCCAAGAAGATGAATGAGCTTAGTTTTCCATGCATCTTCATGTTTAGTGAACATTTGCAGTTCTACTCGAGTTTTGTTCGAACTTGGTATATTTTTCTTTTGATGGAGATTTTAATCCATGGGTATGTACTAAAAGCTTTTATGCAAATTGAGTTATACATCAGATTTATTTTGGTTTCAAGCAAGCATCTGTTGTTTTCGTGTATCCATGTCTATAACGTCTCTGCCTTGCGTTAGAGAACGTGTTCATAACCCGTTGCACCTTATCAAAGATTCTGGTTTAGCTTTGTGGTATGGGGAAGTCTTGCGATGCATCATGAAAATTCGGTTTTTGCATTAGTTTATTTTTGTTTTTACGGGTTCTAGTAATTTGGATTGAGCTGCTATATCGAAGGTGGTTAGGATCAGAATTTAATCATTCGACAATGCTAGGATTGGGATCGGATCACATGATCCAACTCTGCATTGTAAGGTTCTATAAATAATTAAGCTAAACAGACTTGTAATCTTTGGTATAATTTGTACACTCAGTTTTTATGATAATGAAAATATGCGGTATAATATATGCTTACTTAATGTTTGCTCACACGACAAACGTTAGAAAAACTGTATCGGTATATCGTATATGCTTACACAACAATCCTATATGGTCTCTGGACGCTTATCGAGTTCTATTGCTATCACGATACTATTGCTAAAATCTTACGAGTATTATTATACGCGGTCTATAGCTTTATCGTTTATGGTTCTGTTACTGGTCGAGGTATCTCGTATTCTCCAATATGTTAGCCTGTGAACTACGTATCTGATTATAGCCGCTATTCGAAAAATTTCGAGTCTTTGAATCCATTAACATAGGTTAACTTTACGAAGAAACATGCTTATGACTTTGTTCCGCGATGTGTATATCCATCCCTTGAAAAGAAGCATCACTCCTCAACGGCTTTACTTGCTATCGATATGTATCGATACCTAGACTCGTAACTTTTACTTGATCAGTATATCCTTTCCCTGACTTGTATCAATCATCCATCTAACAAAGAAGAATATATTTACTTTACCGGACCAAAACACAAAACATAGGCTAACATCTTAGAATCCAACTAAAAAACTAATTTTGGACGATTATTTTGGTTGTTTCCTTTTTGTTTAGCAAGAATCTTGTCTTCTGCTTTGCCTGTAGTTTAAGTCATGTCCTTTACAACCCCACAAAGAAGCCTCCTCCATGCAAGTAAAGAACATCCAACTCTAACACCATTCATATATAATCCTCATAACCCGCTACAACACCCTACAACATCAACCGCCTTTTTGAGCTCATCATTCTTACTCGACTTTCTTCTTCCTAATTGAACGAGATGGTTAATGATCAGATGAGACCCGTGGCATCGTTGCTTCTGTTTCTTAATTTCTGTATGTATGTTGTGTTATTAGGCATTGGTGGTTGGGCTATGAATGAGGCAATTGAACATGGTTTTATCATCGGTAATCTCTCTACTTGTTTCTAAGAAATTCGATAACTGTAATTTTCTTCAAAAATATCGAAAAATTTAAGAAACTTATCAGTCTTATAGTTCGATTTTTAAAATTGCATTTTCTGCCTTCGACAGGTCCGGGATTGGTGCTGCCAGCACATTTTTCACCCATCTACTTCCCGATGGGAAATGCAGCAACTGGGTTCTTTGTGATGTTTGCTTTGTTAGCCGGAGTTGTCGGTTCTGCCTCGTGTATCTCAGGCTTCAACAATCTCCGCACATGGAGTCGAGAGAGCAACCCGGCAACAGCCACTATGGCAACCGTTGCCTGGACTGTAACTGTTTTAGCTATGGGGTACGAGTACGACCTTTCTTTCTTCTCAAAAAAAAATGACGCAACTTGAATGATCTGACCTGTATTAACCCGACTTGAAATGACTAATCTAAAACAAAAACCTTAATAACCACATCCCGAAAATGATACAGTTATCTCGACAAGGTAAATCACCAACTAGAAAACAATCTGAACCTGTAATGACCTAACTCGGTTACTATTTTCAGGTTTGGATGCAAGGAGATCGATCTACAGTTCAGAAACGCGAGCTTGATGGCTTTGGAGGCATTCACTATCATTCTATCTGCAACACAGCTCTTATACGTTGCTCTTCTTTCGGCACCCGTTCTTTAAGCAACCCACCCGAATATTTGTTCCAATGTTATTCTTTCATGAGGCCGAGTTCAGTGGGGAAAGAGAGAATTTGAATTGCTCCATTTTGCTTCACGTTTCTCCGTTTTAAGTGTGGTTTGATTTTATCAATGATTTGTAATACCTCCAAATTGAAATTTGTATAAAAAACCGAAACTTTATTGCTCTTAGATCTATTGTGAAAAACCCCTTTTACTTCCTGATACGCTTCCCCAACAAAATTTCGAAGTTTCATGGAGATCAATCAAATCGCAGCAAGTTAGTTTAGAAGACGAAACAAGATTGAATAAGATGTGTAGTTGAATGTACTTCGGCCACAAACATCGACTATAGTTAGTCACCCTTTCGAAGGATAACGCGCTATCTACATCCGCAACCATAACATCCTACTTTTCTTTATTTTTCCCTGTAGTAATCTCAACATCAAAGGGCATGTACTATTCCAATAGAAACCGAAACTGAAGATGATACACACGATCACCACTTGTGCATAATAAACAACACAAACTTGGCCCCTTAATGCGTATCATTCATCCCTTGCTGAAAACGACTTCGTTTGGCCGAGTCCTCAGAGCCAAAGAACAGGCCAACCAGAGCCATTCAAAAATGTGATAGTAGGAGACCACAACATAAACTCCAACTCATACACATTCAATTACATTGACATTTGCTAATTCAAGGGACAACGCATTGTGAATTTGTGAGAACGATATTACCCCAGTGACTTAAGAGCTCCCGTCAATATTAAGACACCCTTACGGGATTTACACTTGTAATTGATTTAACACGGAAGGGCTGTTTATGAATGCGCCATAATGAAAATTGCATCGAGCACACAATTCACAGTATAAGGAGTTCATGCACTATAGCGAGTTCCACATGTTCCAAATCCATGAAAACGGGAAATCGTGAGAGATTGAGAAAAGATCATGAATTTATTTCGGAACAACATTGGGATCTGTCATACGGAGAAGATAACCGCGCTTAACAAAACCAAGAGAGAATCTTCAAAAACTAGTATATCTCTGTATTGTAAACTCGTCCTCAAAACCATACAGAAAAAGTACACGACCAATAAATGAAATCCAGTTCTTAGCACACGATGAACGGAAAAAAAAAAAAAAAACAAGAAACTGGGCAAATCCACGAAAAACCGACCAGACAAATTATCAACAAAAACTACTGTGCAGGTGCAGGATAAAAGCAGTTCATGTAGTATGCTCACTTGCTGATTGTTCTTTCTGGGATTGCTTGATATAGAGTACATCCGTACCAGCTGTATGCCTGTATACAATAATCCCCCTGAGATCGTCTTCTAGTTTTGGAAGCTGCTTCAAGTGTGTGACATTTCATTGACACCGCTGAAGCTTTACTTCTGCAAGACAGAAATGCAAACAATATTAAAGAATGATCGGCGTGAACCTATATAACAATAAGTTTTTGACTGCATCTGTCTCTAAATTTCGCGATTTCAGGTTCACTAACTTTCATTCTCTCCCGTAGAGATTTTATCCATCCCAGTATCAAAACACAAAACACATATGAAGACGCGATTCAAAGGCAACAGCAACAAAACTATTTCACAGCCGTGACAGGAAAGTGGAAACAATCAAACCTTGATACGATGATACATAGAACTTCTTTTATAACACAGAAAGTTTCTCAAACACACAAGTGCCAACAGATGACCATAGAATATTCCAAATGAATAAACAGAAGTTTACGGAAAATAGAGTGAACCAAAAGACAACATTGGCAGCAGCAGTACAGCTCCTAAGAACAACATCAAATTAATCAAAGACAACATACATGCTGACAAATAGCTAAGAGTTCAGACATTCTTACAAGTCAAACACTGACCTTAAGTTTATCTACCGTGATCCACCAGAGAAAGCCTCCAATAGTCCACAGCAGCTGAACACGGATGTTCGTTGCACCGGCAATGGAGCAGGAGATAACAAAGGCTGCAAGTTAAATGATGAGTGGACATATCAGTAAACAGAAACAAAAAAAATGTACCATGACAAAGAAAAGAGCAAATTTTTTATTAGACTGTAAAATGTGAGACCAACCAGATTCATCATGCATTTTTCTTTTCATTATAGGATTTAATGGGTTGGTTTCTCATGTAACAGCGTCTCATGTAAGTTTTTGTGCTTAGAAAAAGAGGGGAAACATCTCAAATATACCTCCTCTTCCGCGTACTTATGCGTCTCTGGCATTTTGCCATTGTCTACAGCCTTAACACCAGAAGACTGAGGCAACGACCCTTCACTATCTCTAACCAAGACACCTACAGATTCAGATGTATTCTCGGAGCGTCCATCCCCAGCTGGACTCACTTTTTCCTCAACTTTCGCCTGAACCAAATCGATCACTGCTGAAACAACCTCAGATTTCTCATCAGATGGCCGTAATACTTCATCCACAAATTCCTTCTGCTCCGACTCAATCACATCAGAAGTCAATGATTGGTCAACAGGTACACTCTCACTAACAGTAGAGGACTCTTCTGGCAAGGAAACCACTTCCTTAACTGACTCTTCCACAGGGATACTCTCCTCAACATAATCATCCACCAAATTCTCCATGGACGCGAGCACAGAATCATCAGGAGTCACCGCTTCTTCAGGCTCCTCCTTCTCCACTGTCACCTCGTCATCATCCGAACTAGAACTGGTACTGCTGCTACTGCTAGAGAATTTACTAGCCACACTAGTAAACTCCCTAGAATCGTCATCAGCACGAACATCATCATCAAAATTCTCCTTTTGTTGCTTCCCTTCTTCAGCAACATTTCCCTCACCTTGATCATTCACCTCACTTCTCTCAAACTTCCCCTCTCTTTCGACATCAACAGCATCTCTATCCCTCTCACTATGAGACCTTGATTCATCACTCCCTACCATAATTTCATCCATTTCAAAAGTCAATCAATCAAACAAAATATCAAATCAAATCAAAAATCAAACAATTTTAACAAATACCCACCAACCCAATTCACA
>JAGPOY010004609.1:0-11765 GCA_018983105.1 Silene uniflora | reverse complement strand
TAAAACGAAATAGAGTTTCAAGTTACCTCAAAAAATATATAAAAATTAAGATGTCATAATAAGGGAGATGATTGTTTAAATTTTGCGATAAAAAAAGTTGAAGTACACGTATTTTAACTTAAAGCTATATTAAGTAAAGTTATAATTGAAACGTATTATATAGGGCCCCAATTTAGATTTTCGCACAGGGCCCCTGGAATAGCCGAGACGGCCCTGATTATAAGCCTAAGCTAAACTTGACCAAATCTGAGTCGATCCTAAGCCAATAAAACTCGTATCATATTACTCCCTCCCATTCACTATAATCGCCCCATTTGATATGGGCGTGGTACTTAAGGAAAATTATTAAAATAAGAGTAAAAGAGTTGTGTGGGGTTGGTGATAGGAGAGATGGGTGAATTATTATGAGTTAAATAAGGAATTGTGGGCCAAAACCTTAAAGAAAATAATAAAATAGAAGTAAAAGAGTTTTGTGGGGCTTAGTGGGAGGAGAGAGGGATGAATAAAATAAGAGTAAAACTTACCAAAAAAGGAAACATGGCAATTACTTGAATAATCCGTTTATGGAAAGTGGGGCAATTATAGTGAATAGGAGGGAGTATAGCTCATTTATTTAGGCTTTTTTTTTTCTAATGTTTGAATTCATAGCTACATTTATTTCTATAAGTATTTATAGTAACATTATGAAAAATGTTTTCCCAATTTTAGAAAATATCTTTATCTCTAACCATATTTTTATTTCATTAGATTTGAAAGTGAAGAAGAATAATGACTTAACTAATATCAAGTCGAGATTGAGCCTTTTTCCAAGTCGAAGGCGAGCTTCAATCCTTTAGGGTGTGTTTGGATTCGGGGATTTAGAGAGAAAAGAAAGAGAGAGAGAGAGAGAGTAAGGGATTTAAAATCACTTGTTTGGATAGCAAATGAGGGTGGAGGGAAATGGAGAGATCCATTTTCTCTCCTCCAAGGCAAACTAAAATCTCTCCACAAGAGGCAAGATTTGGAAAGAAATTGTATCCAAACACTCACATCCCATTTGCCCTCCTCTTTCCTCCTTCCTTCCCCCTCCCCTCCCCTCCCTTTCCCTCTATTTTTGCTATCCAAACACACCCTTACGCCTTGTTTGGATACTAGGGAGGGGAGGGGGAAAGAGGGAAGGGAAAGGGAGGGAAGGGAAGGGGAGGGAGAATGGTGGGTGAGAGTTTTCCCTCCAAATCTTTCCTATGTTGGAGGGGAAACATTTTGGCTTGGAGGAGGGAAATGGAGAGATCCATTATCCCTCCCCTCCAAATCCCTCCAACCCCATTTTGCTATCCCAAACAATGGAAATTGCCTCCCTCCAATTCCTTCTCCTCCATTTTCTTCCAAATCCATCTATCCAAACAAGGTCTTAAGTTTGATGAGCTTGGGCACAAATTTGTGAGTCAATTATGATCCCATTCTAGCTCAAGTTGTAATCAACTTCATTACACTTGTAGTTCGCATAGCAACATGAGAAACGACGAATCAATACAAAATGTTAAATAATAGAGTGGAGAGAGGATGGATTCATAAACCGAAATGTTGTATTATTGATAATAATCGTTCGTGCCTCTAATTATTACAACTGCCGTGTATATATAGTACTACCGAAGATCAGATAATATCGCTAATCGATTATATCTTATTCTAGAAATCACAATATTATTCTCTACGATATATCACGATACCGTATTTCCTAATTATGAATATATCGATATCTCGACATATCCTGATATCTCGTAACATCCCCCCTCAAACCCATGGTAATTGTCAAAATTTCCATGGGTTTGCCAAATAAGGAAAGAGGAAAAATCCAATTCTTCAACCTTCTATCTCGGAGCTTCAAATCTTCTACAGGAACGCCGATCTTTTCGAACCTGTAAATCGTAGGAGGGGAACGCCATCGTTTGTCGAACCCGACAAAATTGTTGAAAATTCGTTGTCAAGAACGTCGCATTTTTTTGAACTTGACAAATTTCGGTGCGTAACTCGCAAGTCGATGCCTATAGGACTCGCCAGACCGAGTTTCACATACACATAATTGATATCATGAATATGTGTAATAAGGCGAAGATCATGAAAAGGTGACAATGCACCAATATTAGATCAGAAACGTGAAAACTAGATTTTTTTTAAAGCTAAATATATGTAAGATTATATCGAACGAAAATCCCGCCGGAGGGCACCATAATTTTTTAATCCCTCCGGCAGGGTAGCTGAATATCGTTTTTATGCCTCAAGAGCATGAGGCTCTGATACCATAATAGAATAGAGAGGGGATGAATTTATAAACCGAAATATTGTATTATTGATAATAATTGTTCGTGCCTCTAACTATTATAATTGCGGTGTATATATAGTACTACCGAAGATCAGATAATATCGCTAATCTGATATATCTTATTCTAGAAATCACAATATTATTCTCTACGATATATCACGATACCGTATTTCCTAATTATGAATATGTCGATATCTCGACATATCCCGATATCTAGTAACATTAAACAAGTAAGAATTGATAGAAAATTATGCTATATCTTATACAGTATGCAGGTTGAATGCAAAGTTACTATGTATCTTTTAATGTGTACTAGTTTGAAAGCCCGTACTTCGTACGGGTTAATGACTTTGATTATTTTAAAACCAAGTGATAAAAGTATAAAACATTATCAATAAAGGTCTTACGATTATTATAATGACATGTGTGAAATCTCCATCTTTTCTAGGATGAGATTTGATGCTAAAAACTTGTCTTACTTTGGCTAGGTGAAGAATTTGAAGACCCGGAAGGTGATAGCTTTGTTTTTGATGATTCGGTTGAGGATTGAAGACGCAAAAAGGTAACGGTGATAGGTTTCTCGACATCCTTGTCAAATTTCATGCCTTTATGTGTAGAATTATCTTATTAGTGAAAAGATGAGTTCTTATTGATGTGTTGCGATTGATTATGATTTTGATGCAATTTGTGACTCATATGAATGTTTGAACATGTTAGAATCATGCTAGAACATGTGTACAAATGTTTGCAATGAATTAATTTTGGTTTCAATGGATTTGGAGTGTCGAATATGGCATGTTCGTATCAGAGGACCCCCAGCCGGTAGGCCGGGTGCCGACCCCCGACCCGGCCGGGAACCCTAAGATCATTTCCCTACTTGTTATGTGTAGAAAATGTCCCAGCCGGTGGGCCGGCTGCCGGTGCCCACCCGGCTGGGAGTCTTCTGTGAATTTTAAGCTCGAAATTGTATGAGAAGGTGTCCCAGCCAGTAGGCCGACTACCAGGTACCCGGCTGGGAGTCCCTTTTTGTTGTGTTTTGTGAAAATTCTATGTATGGGAGGCTCCCCAGCCGGTGGGCCGGCTGCCGGTACCCACCCGGCTGGGAACTCCCCTGGGAAGATTTTATACTTTTCCTCGGTTGGCCTGGTGTCCCAGCCGGTGGGCCAGCTGCCGGACCCTAGCCCGGCCGGGAACCCCCTGTAGCCTTTTCCTCTTCTATTCGATTCTATAATTCATTGAAGCATGCTTATACCTTTCATATGTTTTGTATGCGGTAAAAATAGGACATGATATTATTATAATCATATGTCCGTGATGTTCTTATGTGTGACCTTTGTGTGATGTATACTTGTTGTGACGACTTGACATTCCTTATTTCCACTTTCGGACCTTTGGTCATGAGCGTGTGACCATGTTGTCGAATTTGGTTCCCATCCGCCTTTCTCCGGACCATGGGTCGTGAGCGTCTGACCATGTTGCCGTATTGAGGTTACTCGGCCGTTGGGCATGAGCGTGTGCATCATGTATCGAGTCTTGGATACGGCTGGATTATCGTATGTCCTATCGGGTGTCGTCCATCCCGAGAATCTGGCCAGGTTTAGATTAGGACCGTATTATGATCGTCGTCCTACCACGAGGTTGGTGTCTAGGTTGTCTTTCCGGTCTAAACTTGTAAATGTCTTACACTTCTTGGGTCGGGTACTTGTCTGTGTATCTCGCACATGCTTTAAAGGTAGCCTCTGAGCCGGATACTTGTTTACGGTGACTTTCGGATGTTCCCACTCGTATTTATGGTGAGATGCAAGCCTTAAGTACGCCTGTGACATTCGGAGCCACTTTCGATGCTTTGTATGAAACTTTCGGACGTTCCCATTCGTACTTATGGTGAGATACAAGACGTAAGTATGAATGTGACATAGGAATTGTGTAAGATGGGTTTTTGATTGAGAAAAGAGGGGTTTTGTGTTTGTAGAAGATGAAGAGATGTAGAAATGAAGAAAAATGTGGTAGGTCGACATATAGGACGCCCTTCCTAGAGTAACCCGTGCTACCTCGTGGCTGACCCGCGCTGTTTTTGATACAGGGTCTGATTCCTATTTGAAACCCGCCCGACCTGCTCTCGACCCGCCCGACTTCGGTATAGGTCGCCCGACTCCTGATAGGTCGCTCGGGCCGCTTCCAAGCCGCCCGACTTTTGATACAGGATGATTTTTTTCTTCTTCATCTGTTTTGCCCGCCCTTCCTAGCTACGAGTAGCTCGGGGTGACTCCATAAAGTGTGGGGCAATGCATTGGCTTGCTAAAAACTTCCCCACACTTTGCCTTGGCAATATCTACACTTACAAAACACAAATTAGAGTACCCTCCCTCACTTCTCTCCAAAGTACTTCCAATGAATTGTATATGAACTTCAAAATGCAATAACAAATAAATAAATGCATAGTGAGGGGATTAGTATATTTACAAACGGTGGTTTGGAGAGGACTCCACCAAACTACTTGTCTTTGCTTGATTAATGAGGGGGTGGTGCGGAGGTGTTGTTGATATTGCTCAACACCTCACAAAAGAAATTAAATGCTTGCTCACAATTGTAGAAGAACTCTTGAGGTGGCCTTGATGTGTTCCCTTCCTCATAAGTAGAGCTTGTTGCATGAAGTGATTGAATTAGTATCGTCGTAACCCGCTTTGTAGTCAAAAGTCATAGCATTGCCTAGGTATGGGTTGACATATCCTTCAAATTCATCATCCCAAAGTCCTAAGACTTGCTCTTGTGTCCCTTCCATGCTCAAGTTTGAGACGATTTCCTTCATTTGGTCAATTAGAATGTCATGACCCTTTTCATCTTCTTTCCTTGTGGGTTCCTTCTTGAAAGGAACTTGTTCTCTGATGATAGCTTTCTGAATTTCATCTACTTCCGCTTCCCATTTTGAAGTTGCAATGGGTGGAAGCTCAACTTCTTGTGCTTTCTCATTTGTTTGATCAACGAAGAAACATGGCTGTTTGAAACTCGGAGCCTTCATCATCTTAATGAGATTGAAAGTGATCTTATCATCACCCACTTCTAGAGTCAACATTCTATTCTTTACATCAATGACCGCTCCGACGGTGTGTAAGAATGGTCTTCCTAGGATTATGGGGATGTGGACATCTTCCGCCATGTCTACCACAACAAAGTCAACGGGAATATAAAGTTTGCCAACTCTCACCGGTACATCTTCTAGTACTCCAATGGGCTTCTTAGTGGAGTGATCCGCCATTTATAAGGTCATGCTTGTACACTTCAACTTTCCCATGCCAAGCTTCTCATTGACCGAATAAGGCATGACACTTACACTTGCTCCAAGGTCACATAGAACTTTCGCAATCCTAGTGTCTCCAATAGTACATGGATAGAGAAACTACCCGGATCTTGCAATTTAGGTGGAGACACTCCTTGTAAAATAGCACTAGAAGTGTTAGAAAAAGCAAGAGTCTCCATCTTTCCAATGGATCTCTTCTTGGTGAGTATATCCTTCATGAATTTGGCATAAGATGGCACATGTGTTATCAAGTCGGTGAAGGGGATAGAAACTTCTAGGTTCTTCACAATATCCATGAATTTGCCAAGTTCCCTATCAAGCTTAGGCTTCACTTGCCTACTAGGGAATGGTAGCTTGATAGTGATAGGCTCCTCATTGGTGGTCTTTTTCTCATTGCTCTTCTCATTCTCTTGGTCATTCCTATTCTCACCTCTCCTTCCATTTTTCCTTCCATTATGCTCCTCTTGCATGCTTTCCTCATTCCTTTTACTCCTTGTCTCAACAATGACTTCCTCCGTTTCTTCTTCTTGTGCTCTAGGACTGTCATATTGAGTCCCACTCCTCAAGTGTATGGCATTCGCGGTTTCATTTCTTGTTGGAGGGTTGCCTTGGGGAGGCAATTGCCCTCTTTGTCTATTTGAACTTGATGAGGCCAATTGGGAGATTTGGGTCTCGATCATCTTGTTATGGGCTAAGATGTTGTTGATTGTGACATCCTTAGCTTGACTATCCTTTTGCATTTGAGCGAAGAAGTCTTGTTGGCTCTTTTGCATTTGCATGACCACTCTTTGAATATCAAAAGGTTGGTCATGTGTTTGATTGAAAGGTGCATTTTGTTGGAAATGTTGGTTTTGATTTTGAGTTCTCATGGGAGGTGGTTGGTATGGAGGTGGGTTTTGGACATTTTGGCTCTTGTATGTGTTGGAGCTTGTGTCCTCCACGGTTAGTCAATGTTATGATGAGACAATTATTTAATGAGATTAAATAATATTAGTTTGTACGAATTAGCTGTAATTCGTCATTTAATATAAACGGTTATATTTAATTAAATGTATATAATGTAAGCTTAAATGAATTAAACGGTTAATTCATAATTAAAAATAAGCAGTTATATTTAATGAGCAAATTATGAATATGCGATATTTATAATTAATGTATATTATACGATATTGTCATTATTTATGTTGTCATTCTAGTATTAAGAATATCGACTACAAAAGGTTGTAGTGGACATGTTAATAAATGACAAGCTAAAATGACATTTTATAATTAAAACATTTTATACATTTTTACAAACAACCAAATAAGAATAAGAGGAGAGTCCAAACTCTCCCCTTCACTCTCCATTTGGACGGTTTCCTTGAGAGTCAAATGAGGAGATATTATCTCCTTATTTGACTCACTTAGTCAACAATTAGTTAGGAGAAAAAGTTAGTATATTACTAACTCCTAGACTCTCCTAAAAGACTAATCGATTCTTCTCATCAAAACTCTCAAAAAATACCTCTCTCAATATTATCATATTGATAATTAGAGAACTTGATTCTAGCAAAAGCGAGGCATAATCTCAACGCATTTTGGGTGCAACGATTAGGAGGATATCACGTTGATATCTGATCTTAGGCCTATTTTGCAAGGACCAAAGGTTATTTCGTTATCTCGTATTATTTCATGTATTTTGTTTATGACTCGTATATTTACATATGATAAATTTTGTTATAATCCAAATTTTGAGATGGTGAATATACGGATATTCCCCACAGTATGAGAGGTTAGGATGGTATTTGGTGTTCTCATTATAGAAATTGGAGTATGGAGTACTATTTCTATATGCTTGAAACGCATTCACTTGTTCATTTGAACCTCTACATTCTACCTTGTCATGTCCTAATGTTCCACAATTCTCACAAATTCCACTTGGGATTTGTGGTGCCATTGTCATAGCATGAACACGTTGTGTTGATGGTGCATTAGAAACTTCACTCAATGTTGGAATTCATAGTATCAAGATGTGAACATAATTGGGCACTCAAGTCGGCTCCCATTTGAGTGACGGAATCGACCTCATGTCGTCCTCCTCTAGTAGCCTTCCTAGGCCTACTATATTGAGAGTTATGAATTGCCATTTCCTCGAATTTGGGCCAAGTTTGATTGTCATCAACCTCGGTGAATCTTCCATTTGAGCCCATGTTGAGCACATTCCTTGAATCTTCATAAAGACCGTTCCAAATTGTTGCACTAAGAACCATTCGGTAAAGACCATGATGGGGGCAAGAGCGACATATGGACTTGAATCTCTCCCAAGCCTCATAAAGAGTCCCTTCATCTCTTTGCTTGAACCCGGTGATTTGAGCTCTCAACATGTTTGTCTTCTCCGGCGGATAGAATTTCTTGTAGAAAGCTAATGCTAGCTTCTTCCATGAGTCAATGTCTAGATTGGCTTTGTCCAAACTTTTGAACCATTGCTTAGCGGTGCCGATTAGAGAGAATGGGAACAATACCCATCGAATTTGGTCTTGTGTGACACTATTTTGAGATATGGACTCACAATAGTCACAAAATGTCTCCACATGAAGAAGTGGGTCTTCACTTGGCATCCCTCCAAATTGATTACGCTCTACGAGCTGGATGAAGGCGGTTTTGGCTATGAAATTTCCGGTTAGATGTGGTGGTGTTGGGTTTGCATTTGGTAAATCTTCTTCGGTGGGCACGGAGTGTGATGAAAACTTAGGCATAATTGGTGGATTGTATGGGATTTGGTTGGTTTTTTGTGGGTTTTCCTCTCCTTGTGTTGCGAAAGGGTTGGAAAAGACTCTCTCAACTTCACTAATCCTCACTTCCACGAGTTCTCCTAAACGATCCGTTGTTGAAGTAGAAGGGTTCCTAAGAGCTCTTCTAAGTCTTCTCAAGTTTTTTTCTATTTCACGATCAAGAGGTACAAGAGGGTCTTGTATTCTTCTTGGCATGCAAAATATCAAACAAGATGAAACAATTAGAAACGCACCTTGAGGAATGAGCTTCCCCAAGGTATAAGAGACAAAAACTAAGTATAACTAAAGACAAATAAATCTACTAGTGAAACACCGTCCCCGACAACGGCGCCATTTTGATGTGGGTTAAGTCGTCACACCCAATTAAACACATTTATATGCTCAACAAACTAACTAGATAGTAGGTAAGTCGAGGTCGATCCACGGGACGGGTAACTAGTATTAGCAATCTACTCGTCTTAATTATGCAAAGTAAAGTCTCAGAAGTAACAATTGGGTTTGAGGTGAAGTCTATAAGTTAAAGTAAAGTAAATAAGAAAGTAAAGTATAGATGTAATCAAATAAGGAGAAATACTAGGGTGTCATGGGATCATTGGGGATAATCATAGGTAGAAAACATGCAATTATGAATTGGGTATATTGATTGAGGTCATAACGAAATAGGGTCGAGGCTTTCGATCTTACAACCCTTAGGTCGGAAAGGGCTAGTGACACACATACACCCTAACTCCCCTACTAGACTTAAACACGGTCTAACCCTCAATCGAGGCATTACGATCTTACGACAAGAGTTGAATGGTAGTCTAGCGATCCTTGAGGCATTACGATCTTACTAGGTTCACTTGGACTAAAGAGAATCAATGCTAGTTTTGTCTTTCAAGCATAAAGCATGCATAAAACTAGATAACATCATAACAAGTTTAATCAATCAATTTAACCCTCAACATTAGCATATGTTCATCCCTATAATCATTCTCTTAATTACCCATTTACCCTAGTTGGGTAACTACTCACTAATCATGGTGAAATTGCAAGTAAGAGGTAAAGATAAACTAGCATATGAAAACATGAGGAATGATCAAATAGATTAACAAGTAATTAAAAGGATTAGAGATTGTACCAACTTTAAGGAAACTTGATCAATAATGAAATAAGAAGAAACCCTTTGATAAATGAAGAGATGTTAATTCTCCAATTACAACCCAAGTATTCTTCAATCTAATCTATGAATGTTGTTGAAAGATTAAGCTAAATTAAAGAGTGATTAAAGATTTGATTACAAAAGATTGAGATAATTAATCCAAATTTGCCCCTAATTCTCCCCTAATTACTCTATGGAGGCCTAATAAGGAAGAGAGGGTATTTATACTAAGTGTAGAATTAGGTTAAGTAGAGGTGGAGTGTCGCTCAAGGTCATGGCGGAGTAGTTAAGGGCAGCCCGGGTCGTAATGCGGTCGACCCTGGCTATTACACTTTCGACCCGCCCGACCTCCATGGAAGTCGCCCGGCTCGGGAGGAACCCGCCCGGCTTCTCTCCAAGTCGCTCGAGTCTCAAGTGTAATGCCCTTCTTATGCTTGTCCTGCCTCGAAATCAGCGCGGGCGTCCTCCTAGCCCGTGGGGGCTTCTCCACTTATCTCTATTTCTTCACTTAGGCCTTTGGTTATGACTCCCCTACATGCTTGGTCCTTGAATGTCGTCCACTTAGCTCCGAAATGCTCTTAAATGTGCGTAGTTTGGCTCCTCCGCGTGCAAGTATGCACAAAACCAATAGAAAGCAAATAGGAAGCTAAAGAGGTAGAAAGGACCCTAATGAATACATAAAATCATGCAAAATGGGGTTCGTTAAGGGGTTAAAAGTGCAACTATTACGGTCACATCACAATTGCTACTCACTATATCTAATAACATACTAAGAATTACACCATCTTTTTCAATTGTCACTCATTAATATTTGTTCGTTGGTTTTTTTTCTATTTTTTTTTATCATAATAGAAATACGGAAATTTCCCGTGATACCCCTTAATTTTGTCAGATTTTCCATATTACCCGTACTTTTAAGCATCTGCTTATGGTACCCTTGAGGTTCCATTTTTTTGTCCATGGTACCTGAAGAGTTAAGAACGATTAGCACCTAAGAGGGGGAGGGGGGGTTAATTAGGTGACCCTTTTTAAAAATTATCTCTAATGGTGCAAAATCTTTGAGAAACTTAATGAGCTTATAAGTTCACAAGAGTTACAGCAGTTCTGAGCAACAGTATGATTGACTGTTGCACAAAGCTGACAACGAGATTGGAAGATAAATATGCAACGAGAAGAGAACGAGAAAGTAAATAGACAAACAAATGATGTTTAAAAAATTGGTTCAGCTCCTACTCCGGAGCCTACGTCCAACCGTTGTTTTATTGCTTGTTTAGAGATTTACTCAAACTTAACTAAACGTTACAATGAAAACAACTACGCCAACCAACTCGGTTGCAACTTAAACTTAAAGCTACTCCGCTTCAAGAGTTCTCTAGTTCTATCTCATAGGTTTACAGAGTCAGAATCTCAAGGGTTCACTTAAGAACAAGGAGATTACAATTAAGACTTAAACACGAGAATCATTGAACATACTCTTATGCAACAGTGCAGCGAACTGGTACTTGGAGATTTGTTACTTTGAAAAACAAACGAAGACTTTTGAAAACTTAAAGCGATTTTGCAAAACAGATTAAGTATTGAAGCTTTGAGAGTTTTGCAAATGTTTTTCAATAAATGCTCTTAAAGTCTTGGGTATTAAATGAGAAATGAAGTGGGTATTTATAGAATGAAGAGGTGTGCAAGAGAAAGATCTCAAGACCTGTTCACTCTATAAACCAACGGTTTGTAGTGTGTTTTCTCATTAAAATAAGTAAAGAAAAACAGTCTGGTTGCAAGGCTCAAGATGGCTGCGGTTTTTCTAAAGCAAAGAAGGTTTCCATAACTTTTATGGGAACTCTCATTTTTGCCCAAAGAGGATAAAGCAAAAAACCCATTTTTGGCATAAAAGACAACTTGCTTAATAAGATTGATATCTTTAATTAAGCTTGCAAGAATATCCTCTTTGTTCACATTTGTTTTTCAGATTTCAAAAATGGTATGTTTCAAAACAATGAAGTTTTATTAAAGATTGACCATTTTCGTAATAAAATCGAATCTCCATTCGTTAGTACCAGAAACCAGTGTGCAACGGTGCAGAACACCGTTGCACGGTTTTGCTTTCACTATAGCATTAGAAGATATATTTAACTATCTCGTTTACAACAATTACTCTTTGGCTAGGGATCTTCTTAACTTGTCTTCGTCTTGATTAACCTTGAATCTTCTTTGATCAATCATTTGATGCTTCAACATGCTAAACAATTTAACTAAGAA
>JAGPOY010004608.1:0-11379 GCA_018983105.1 Silene uniflora | reverse complement strand
TTAATACGACTAGAGAGATCCGTTTTGGAGTTGGTGCTGATGGGACTCTAAATTTTGTCACTTCAATCTTGCCTCCTGTTAGGCCAACTGTGAGTGTGTCTCGGGAAGACCCACTCACTAGGTCAATGGGGTCCTTATCTTTGGAAGATAGGGATGTGAAAAAGAGTGGGAGCTCTAGTAGGCAAGTTCTTGGAGCCCAAGTGGTTGGGTTCAAGAAGAAGAGCAAGAAGTCAAGAGGAGCCAAAGACAATGATAAGTGTCATTATTGTTTTGGCATGGGACATTGGCTTAGGAATTGCCCTATGTATTTGAGAAATATTAGGGAGGGGATCATCGTTCCCAAAGGTAAAATTCCCACCGATATATTTGTTATTGATGTAAATTTTACTTCCACTACTACATGGGTATTGGATACCGGATGTGGCTCTCACCTATGTAATCATTTACAGGGTTTAAAGGATGTGGAGAAGCTAAGCAAGGGTGATGTGGATCTCCGACTTGGAAATGGAGCTAGGGTAGCGGCCACTTCAAAGGAGACCTATGTACTTGTTTTAGCAAATGGATTTGAGTTGTATTTGCATAATTGTTTTTATGTACCAACTTTATCTAAGAACATTATGTCCGTCGCCATGTTAGACATGGATGGATTTTCTTTTTCCATTAAGAACAATCGTTGTGTTATTTCTAGGAATGACTTGGTCATTGGCCAAGCATCTTCTATTAATGGAATTTATGTTCTTGAGATTTCAAACCCACGAAATGACATTTATAACATTCAATCAAAGAGACTCAAATCAAGTGACCCAAATGAATCGTTCATTTGGCATTGTCGATTGGGACACATTAATGAAAATCGGATCAAAAGATTGATTTCATCTAATGTTATAAAACCATTTGATTTTCAATCATATGGTATTTGTGAATATTGCCTCCTTGGCAAAATGACTCGTAATCCTTTTAGTGGTAAAGGGACTCGAGCAAGTGAGCTATTGGGCCTCATACACACCGATGTGTGTGGACCAATGAGCATCACCGCTAAGGGTAATTTTGACTACTTCATTACCTTCACCGATGACGTTAGTAGATATGGGTATATCTACTTAATAAAGTACAAAAGTGAGGCTTTTGAGAAGTTCAAGGAATTTCAAAATGAGGTAGAAAACCAATTGAACAAGAAGATAAAAGCGCTACGATCCGATCGTGGTGGAGAATATCTTAGCAACGAATTTGATTCGCACTTGAAGAATTGTGGCATCGTGTCACAGCTTACTCCACCCGGTACACCACAATTAAATGGTGTGGCCGAAAGGAGAAATAGAACCCTATTGGATATGGTTCGATCAATGATGAGTCAAACCGAGTTGCCTAACTCATTTTGGGGGTTTGCAATCCAAACCGCCATCAAATCTTTGAATTGTAGTCCAACCAAAGCAACCAATAAAACTCCATATGAGATATGGAAAGGAAAGGTTCCTAATATCTCCTATATGAAGATTTGGGGATGTGATGCTTATGTCAAAACAAAGAGTGATAATAAGTTTGCCCCAAGATCTCAAAAGTGCATCTTTGTAGGTTATTCAAATACCTCCCGTGGCTACCTCTTCTATATACCTCAAGAGAACAAAGTGTTTGTGTCTTGTGAGGCTGTCTTCTTAGAAAATGAGTTTATTTCTAAGAGACAGTGGGAGAAATTTCGAACTTGATGAAGTTCAAGAGCCACAAACTGAGGTAAATAACGAAATAGAGACACAGGAAGATGTTCCTTCGTCGTCTAACTCCGTTGTTACTCCTCAAGTTAGGAGATCGGGACGTGCTTCCCACGCCCCCGATAGATATGTGGGTCTAATTGAAGAGGATGGTACTCTTGATGTGTTACTTTTAGAAAGTGACGAGCCCGCAACCTACAATGCCGCAATCTCTAGTCCCAACTCCACCTTATGGCTTGAGGCCATGAATTCCGAAATAAATTCTATGCATGAAAATCAAGTTTGGAACTTGGTAGATTTGCCTAAAGGAGTGAAACCTCTTCAGTGCAAATGGATTTTCAAAGTTAAGAATGGCATAGAAGGACATGATGATGTCTATAAAGCTAGGCTAGTAGCAAAAGGTTTTACCCAAATTCAGGGCATTCATTATGATGAAACATTTGCTCCTGTAGCCATGCTAAGATCTATTCGGATTATGTTAGCGATCACCGCATTTCACGATTATGAAGTATGGCAAATGGATGTCAAAACCGCTTTTCTAAATGGGCATTTAGAGGAGGAGGTGTACATGCTACAACCCGAAGGTTTTATAGATCCTAAGAATCCTAACAAGGTATGCAAGCTTAAGAAATCCATTTATGGTCTTAAGCAAGCATCAAGATGTTGGAATCATCGATTCAATCATGTTATAAGAGAGAATGATTTCACTCGAAGTGTTGAGGAACCATGTTTATACATGAAAATCAGTGGAAGCCAAGTTGTGTTTCTTATATTGTATGTGGACGACATACTACTTATTGGAAATGATGTTCCAATGTTGACCTCCGTGAAGAAGTGGTTGGGTAACCACGACCAAATGAAGGATTTAGGAGAAGCACATCGCATATTGGGTATCCGAATCTATAGAGATAGATCCAAGAGGATATTGGCACTAAGTCAAGAATCTTACATAGATAAGATTCTTCGACGTTTCAACATGGAAAACTCTAAGAGAGGGTTGATTCCCTTAGGTATTGGAATCATTTTGAGCAAGTCTCAATCCCCTTCCAAACCTGAAGATGTTGAACGCATGAAATTGATCCCCTATGCTTCCGCCATTGGATCAATCATGTATGCCATGATATGCACACGTCCAGATATAGCGTATGGTTTGAGCATGAAGAGTAGATATCAAAAGGAACCAAGTGAGAGTCACTGGATTGGTGTCAAAAACATCTTTAAGTACTTGCAAAGAACTAAAGATACTATCTTAGTGTTTGGAGGTGACACCGAGTTGCGTGCTGAGGGTTACACGGACTCAGGTTTCCAAACAGATAGAGATGACATGAAATCACAAGGTGGATTTGTTTTTACAATCAATGATGGTGTTGTTAGCTAGAGAAGCTTCAAGGAAGCTGTAGTTACGGATTCAACTATGGAGGCTGAGTACATTGCAGCGTCGGAAGCTGCAAAGGAAGCTGTATGGATCAAGCAATTTCTTGAGGGGCTAAGGATAGTCCCTACCGCGCAAGATCCCATTACTTTGCATTGTGACAACAATGCAACCATCTTCCAAGCTAAAGAACCCAAGTCTAGTAATAAGTCTAGACATGTACTCAGAAAATTTCACATGATAAGGAATTATGTTGAAAGGAAGGAAATAACGATTTGTAAGGTTGGGACGGATGATAACATAGCTGATCCGCTCACCAAGCCTTTGTCGCAGGCTAAACTCGATGGACATATTGTTTCCATGGGTCTTAAACGTATGCCTAATTTGTATTAGATTATTGGATATGAAATAAAGATTGTGTTTATTTGTTTTCATATCATAATCGCATTTGTCTTTTAAAGCTATGATTACTTTGTCATATCCAAATGAGTTGTAGAGACAAGTTTGAACCCCATTAAAGTGAACTAAGATTGACATAGTAATTGCCCATAGTCATTTATTATGAGGTGACGTCTCGATAGTGACTAGAGTGTGATGCGATTGATGGCAAGTTCAAGTGCCATAGAGTCATATGGGATGACTAGTCGATCACGCAGGCAGATGGTTGGGAACACTCTGTCGGGCAGTGACCGCTCATAGAGCTCTGGCAAATTTATTTATGTAAATTGCTTGGTCGTGGCGGGAGCTACTATAGTATTCTGAATGAGTCAATTCTTCGACTATTGACTATTCGCCTAAGGGAGCATGGCTTCAGAGTAACTTTGATTTATGTCCTAACACCTTCGTAACTGGGGTTTATATATTTTGGGTTATGATGGACCATGGCTAGTCGAAGGGAATAAGTGCAATAAGAATTGTCCACCCCTTTGTCAGGGTTGCTAAAAATCTCAGGGCCACTCGAGGAGTAGATAACTGGAAATGCGTGGCCACGCTCGGAAGGTATCTATGGTAGATAATTCCGGTCAATCAGTTATTCTCCAGATCGAGAAAACCACTCTAGATATGATCAATTGCAAGTACGACCTGAAAGACACTTTGCATTGAGTGGGAGATTGTAATAGGACAAGAGAATTGGTGACGCACACTTGTCGAGGACAAGTGGGAGATTGTTGGAGTGAGTGTCCTCAACAATAGTGCGATCACGTAATTATTGTATGAACACATAATTAAATAAATCTCATTAAAAGAATACAAGGGATGACGTGTTATATAGTCGACTGATCAACATAATAGGTAACGATTGGCTGACTAGAGTTTGACGTTACTCTCGTGAAAACGGTGGTGTTCAGTTGATCCCTTAAGGTCACACCTAAAGGATGCGACCCAAATAAATAATTAATTAATTATATGCGATATAGATTAATTAATTATATTGTGAGTGTTAAAACATTAAACTTGAGGTGCGAGCTCGAGTCAATTGCGATCCACTGTCAATTATGCGATAATTGGCAAACACAGTGGACATCTTATTTTAATGGGATTAAATAAGATTTAATTTAATGATTTGATATTATTAAATTAGTTGAGATTCCATAGAGATTTTCAGGTAGAAATAATTAGTCACTTCTATTTACAAGAAGTTGTAAATTTAACTGACTAACAATTATGGGGTTCATTATATGATGATATAATGATAAAATACTACTCAATATGATGAGTAAATATCGTTTATTAATTTGTGTCACATAAGAGTTATTTGATCAAATTAATACTTAATTATGTTGGATAATTGAGCATACGACTTATAAGCATTTGTGGGACAAAAATTATAAGTAAAATTTTCGACCAAATAAGGTCTTAAAAACCGGTGACAAGGGGACAAAGGAGGGAGCAATTGTTCTTATTAAGGTGAATTTTGAATGGGTGACTAAACCCAAGGCGAAATTGATCTTTCTTGGCTACACTACATTGTTGTTACTTCGGAACCTAGGAGGCAAGGTTAAATTCATATCTTGTTGAAGATGATGAATTACAACCTAGGAAGTAAGGTTGAACTCATATCTTGTTGAAGATGATGAATTCGTATTACTTTTGGAAAGTAAAGAACCTATAACTTACAAAAGGATTGTTTTAAGTCATAACTCATATTAATGGCTTGAAGCCATGAAATCCGAATTGAATTCCAAGCTGACATTGTCGAAATTACTTGAAGAAGTTTATTCGATATAATTGACTTGTGAATACGAAAATATGACAGATATTTTAAAGCTAGATTGGTGGCAACGGGTTAGTCATATTAAGTGACCTTAATTTTGTTTACACATATTTAACTTCTATTATATTTAAATATGTTTATAATTAAATTGTTATAATATATTTGTTTAAAATTATTTAATAAATAAATATGTAATTATTATAATAATAAGAATATAAAATAGTTTATTAAATAATAATATAATTAAGTTTTATATGTATTATTTATACTTTAATATATTATAAATTTTATGTATTATAATTTTATGGTAGTATTATAAAATAAATTTATTTAAATTTATAATTATAAATTAATAATTAAATATTATATTATAAAATAGTTATATATAATTTAAATAATAATTTATAATATATTATAAATTTAAATAATATAACCTTATTTGTTTAAAATAATAATATAATCAAAATATAATTAAGCATGCATACTTACCTATCATATTGCATGCATGACTACAAGTGTCCACCACTCTCTACTCCCTACTACACCACCCGGTTTTTCCCCCCCTATATTGAGCAATTCATTTGCTCAATTTTTACTACCATTGATATTACATGCAAGCATATCTCTCTATCTCAAAACACTCCCAAAATACTAATATTTGTCCTCTATTACTAGTAGTAGTAATACTAAAGAAAATATTAGTAGTCTTAAGATAACTACTATCATTTATCTAGTCAATAATTATAGTAGTATTTGGGTCAAGTCTTGGTGCAATCATATCTTGTTGATGATGATGAATTCGTATTACTTTTGGAAAGTAAAGAACCTATAACTTACAAAAGGATTGTTTTAAGTCATAACTCATATTAATGGCTTGAAACCATGAAATCCGAATTGAATTCCAAGCTGACATTGTATAAATTCATTAATTATTTGGTATATTTAAATAAATATAGTAGTTATAATTATTTAAATTACTTGTTATTTAAATTACTTGTTATTTAAAAGGATTGTTTTAAGTCATAACTCATATTAAATGTATAATTATAATAATTTATTTATAAGTTATTATAAAATTTTATGATAATTATAAGTTAAATATAATTATAATTATTATTATAATTATGTAATATGAGTATTATTATAATACTATAATTTTATTTATTTATAATTAAATATAATTTTATTAATTATAATTATTAATTATAATTAATTATAGTATTATAATAAAATTATAATTATGTATATAATTGTTTAATTATAAAATTATAATTTAAACATTTGGTCATATCTTATTTGTTATAATAATTTAATAATAAGTAATTTATTATAATTTGTGGGATGATCCTCCAAATCCTAGTCTCCAAATAAGAAGACCTCCTCTTGATTGCACCAAGATGAACCCAAAAATACTACTACAATTATTGACTAGATAAAATAGTAGTAGTGTTCCTTAAATATTACTAATATTATTATTACTACACTAGTAATAATCACTTACTTTTGGTCAGTAAAGAACCTATAACTTACATAAGTCACAACTCATAATAATGGCTTGAGGCCATAAAGTCGAATAAAAATTCTCCAAGGTGATATTGTCGAAACTACTTAAATATAATAATTATTAGATAAAATATACAAAAATTATAAGTTATACATAATTGTAATACACTTTTAATTAATAATTATAATTACCCATATTTATTATAATTATAAATTTAATTTTAATATATTTATATTTAAATATAAATTTTAAAATATATGTACTATAAAATATATTATATTTATAATATTTATATATTATTATATTATAAATATATTATATTTATAAAATTTTATTATAAACAATTACATTATTATTTAATTTAATTACATATAAATTTATAAAATATTATATTTATGTACTATAATTTAAATTATAGTTATATAATATTATTTATATAATTAAATATATTATAAATAATAGGTTTATAAAATAACTATAGTATTATAGTATTATAATGTAATTAAATATATAATAACTAGATAATTATTTTATAAAATTATGTTTATACATTGTTAAATATTACATATAACTACATAATTAAATATATAATATTTTATAGTTATATAAAATTTTATAATATAAAATATATAATTATAATTTATATAATAATTTAATAAAATTATACATAATTATTATAATTACATATAATATAATTTTATAAATTTTAAGTTATAAATAAATTATAAAATATTAAAATTATAAAATTATATTATATTTATAAATTCTTATTATAAAGTTAAATATCTTATATTAAATAATTATACATAATTATATTATAACTAGATATTAAAATACATTTTATAAGTTAAATAATTACAATAAAGTTATAATTGTAATTACTTAAGTTATTATTTAAATATAATAACAATTATAAATTAAAATTTAATAAATATTATAATATCTATAATATTTACGTCATTAATTAAAATAAATAATATCTTGTTGATAATTAAACATATTTGAATTAAATCATATTAAAATAATATTATAAGCACAACATGGAGTATTATAATACTCCCACCGGTTTTCATCCCCTTAAATGGGTCATTTTTATCTTATAATATTTGTCCCACAAATACTTATATGTAACACCCCGGCCCAAACCGGGTCGGGAGCGGTTACTTATGATAGCTCACCAGGCTGTGTACATGGCTCACAGATCAACACGGGTCCTTTATAGCGCATTTTGTCCTCACTCATGCGCATCCCAGGAAACTTCCCAGGAGGTCACCCATCCTAAGACTACTCTCAGCCAAGCACGCTTAACTGTGGAGTTCTTTTGCATGGATAACCATAAAAGAAAGTGCACTTTGTTGATATGAGTAGTACTTTCAATCCCTTTAAGCACTAGTCATTCAAGCCTAACACTGGACCTCTTCAAGGAGGTACCCCACCCGAATAATAACCTATTCGGTTCAGTGGAGTATTACACACCCCCACTTGAAGAACGCAACGTCCTCGTTGCGCCTAGGAGCATAACCGTTAACCCAGAATCCTCCCCCGCTAGGTGGGTGATCACAATGGAGCGTATAACAACTGCCTCCGGGAAGGTATAAACACTGCCTCCCATCACCACATGGCCGCAGGGTTGCTCTGATACCACTTGTAACACCCCGGCCCAAACCGGGCCGGGAGCGGTTACTTATGATAGCTCACCAGGCTGTGTACATGGCTCACAGATCAACACGGGTCCTTTATAGCGCATTTTGTCCTCACTCATGCGCATCCCGGGAAACTTCCCAGAAGGTCACCCATCCTAAGACTACTCTCAGCCAAGCACGCTTAACTGTGGAGTTCTTTTGCATGGATAACCATAAAAGAAAGTGCACTTTGTTGATATGAGTAGTACTTTCAATCCCTTTAAGCACTAGTCATTCAAGCCTAACACTGGACCTCTTCAAGGAGGTACCCCACCCGAATAATAACCTATTCGGTTCAGTGGAGTATTACATTATAAGTCTTATACTTAATTATCTTACATAATTAAATATTAATTTGATCAAACATCAAATGTGTAACAAATTAATAAACAATATCTACTCAACCAATTGAGTAATAT
Organism: Silene uniflora; assembly: GCA_018983105.1. Lineage (NCBI taxonomy): Eukaryota > Viridiplantae > Streptophyta > Magnoliopsida > Caryophyllales > Caryophyllaceae > Silene > Silene uniflora. The sequence continues at coordinate 2,481 of JAGPOY010004608.1, read as the reverse complement.
TTTACCATTATATTAACATATAATGGATCCCTTAAGTTCACACCTAAAGGATGCGACCCAAACGAATAATTAATTATATGCGATATAGATTAATTAATTCCTTAATTATATTGTGAGTGTTAATAATTGAGCCTGAGGTTCGAACTCGAGTCAATTGTGATCTATTATTCAATTATGTGATAATTGGCTAATAAAGATTATATCTTATTTTAATGGGATTAAATAATATTTAATTTAATAATTGAGAATTATTAAATTAGTTGAGGTTTTATAAAGATTTTGAGGTAGAGGAAATTAGTTATTTATATTTACAAGAGGTTGTAAATTTAACTAACTAGTAATTATGGGACCCATTATATGTTGATATAATGGTAAAATATTACTCAATAAGTTGAGTGTATATTGTTTATTAATTTGTCACACATTTGATGTTTGATCAAATTAATAATTAATTATGTAAGACAATTATACATAAGACTTAAGTTTAAGAATTTATAATTTTTGGTTGTTTATAATAGTATTTATCATTATAATGAATTAGGATATAGGCTTTATAAAACAAATTATAACCTATAAATTAAATAAAATTATAATTAATAGAATTGTAAATTATTATAAATATATTATAAATTATAAATTTTATTTATTTAATATATTATAAATTTAAATAAATAATTTATAATTAAATCATAATTTATTAACACTTAATTATTTTATTATAAAATTAAATTTATTTAAATTTTAATTATAAATTATAATTTATTTATGTATATTTTATGTTATAATAATTAATTATTATATGTATATTATTATTTATTTATAAAATATAATTATATAATTAATTTAATTTATAATTATAAAATAATATATAGTACATTATAAATTATTTAATTTAATTATAAATATAATTTTATAAAATAGTAATTATAATTAATTTTATATTAAATACACATATAATTATAATTATAAATAATATTATAATAATTTAATAATTTTTAAGTTATAATGTTTATTATTTATATAAATTTATTATATAAAATAAATAAAATTTTATAAAATAAAATAAAACATATAATTATAATAATTAAATTATAATTATAACCCATATAAATTAATAATAAGTATTTATTATAAATAAATAATAATTAATTTAAATAAATTATAATTTATAACTAGGAGAAGAAATGTGTGTGTATCGCAAGAAATTGATCTTTCTTTGGCTACACCTAAACGTTGTTGTTTCGGAACCTAGGAGGCAAGGTTAAATTCATATCTTGTTGAAGATGATGAATTGCAAAATTCATATCTTGTTGAAGATGATGAATTGCAACCTAGGAAGTAAGGTTGAACTCATATCTTGTTGAAGATGATGAATTCGTGTTACTTTTGGAAAGTAAAGAACCTATTTAATTTTAGTTGTGACTTGTTAATATTTATCATATTATAATTTTATTATAAATTATAATTAAATAAGTTATTATATAAGTATAATCAAGAAGATGTTCTTGAAATTAGATAATGATCTAATTGTGCCTAGCAATTTGAAATTCGAGTACTTGTAAAGAGCCTTATGAAACTAATATTGAACCTAAGCAAATAAATGAGATTTATTGTGCATTGCGTAAGTAAGACATGAAGAAGCAAATAAATGGGATTTATTGTGCGAGTAAGACATGAAGATGTTTAAGCTATGTTGATTGTTAACTACGCTATGACCATTTCCTTAATTCATTTTGAGAATGAATAAGTTGGATATCAAAACCTCTTTTCAAATGGGTATTTGAAGAGGATATGTTCATTAACATATATGGTTTTACCCCAACTCATGAAGAAGGAATTGATTGTATCAATTCATAAAATGTTTTTGATTAAACATATGGAATTGAATGAAAAGTTCAAATCTGTCATGTAGGAACATGAAGATCAGTGGGAGTAAGATCATCCTACCAAAGAATCAAAACTCATCACTCATTGGGAATGACTGACTTTTGAGTTTTCAATTCTGGATGATTAATGGATATAATCTGTCATGCGATCACATAATTTTTGTGTGAACACATAATTAAATAAATCTCATTAAAAGAATACAAGGGATGACATATTATATAGTCGACTGATCAACATAATAGGTAACGATTGGCTGACTTGAGTTTGACGTTACTCGCGTGAAAACGGTGGTGATCAGTTGATCCCTTAAGGTCACACCTAAAGGATGCGACCCAAATAAATAATTAATTAATCATATGAGATATAGATTAATTAATTCCTTATTATATTGTGAGTGTTAATAATTGGACTTGAGGTTCGAACTCGAGTCAATTGTAGTCTATTATTCAATTATGTGATAATTGATTAATAAAGTTTACGTCTTATTTTAATGGGATTAAAATAAGATTTAATTTAATAATTGAGTATTATTAAATTAGTTGAGGTTTTATAAACATTTTGAGGTAGAGGTAATTAGTTATTTATATTTACAAG
>JAGPOY010004606.1:0-11790 GCA_018983105.1 Silene uniflora | reverse complement strand
ACATAGGTTGAATTTCCTAAGGGAGCACATTGGATGGAAACCTGGTAGAAGTTCAACCCTTAATGTATGGACGAGTAAATGGGTGGGGGGCAAATGTCCCGAACACAAGGAGGAGTTGTTATCCTATGAGGGATTGGCTTTGAGAAATCTTACAATTCAGGACCTGCAATTGGTGGGAATGGACGGCGAGAGTATCTATTGGGATGAAAGGAAGATTAGATCCCTTTTTCTTGAAGAAGATGCTACACATATCCTTGCAACGCCGTGTTATAAAAGAGCTAATGATGAAATGTTTTGGACCCTTAATGGTGAAGGGAAGTACACGGTAAAGAGTGGGTATAACAGTCTTATTAGGAGTTTCTTTTTGTCTAAAGGATCTAGAAAAGATATGGAAAGATTGGATGAGTTAGGACGGAATTTCTGCAAAAGGAGACTATGGAAACTTCCAGGCCCAAATAAGTGGAAAATCTTAATATGGCGAATTATTACTGATTCTCTTTCAGTGGGTGCTAATTTCGCCAAAAGAAACATGAGGGAAGGTGTTGAGTGTAGATTTTGTGCTGCTGAGAATTTGTGCACTGAATCTATGGAACACCTCTTCAGGGATTGTTATGTTTCGAGGAGACTATGGGCTGGGGTGGATCTGGGTATAAGGGTTGATAATGATAGATCCTTTACACTTGGGAGATGGGTGATTGAATGGGTAACGTACTTGGGAAAATTAAAGGATGCTGAGGAACGAGTTAGAAAATTCCTGGCCATGTTATGGTGTATATGGTGTATGAGAAATAAAATGGTCTTCAAGGGAGAGTTTTTTCATCCTTCTGTGGTTATTAATATGTGGAAGCATGTAGTGGGCCTTTCAGACCTGGCCGCTGCTCAAAAGAAAGGGGAAACCGAGAAGGGTGGGGTTGAAGCAGATAAAAAAAGGGAAGGAAACCTTTCTGTACAGATTAGGGATAGCTACCCGGTAACCATTGTTGGCAACACGAAGGAATGTGATTATATTAGGTTAATGTCTGATGCAGGGTGGAAATCTATGTCTAATGCTGGGATTGGATGGGTAACCATTACGCTAACGGGTCTATGTCTCCATGAAGTGTACAAGCCTATTAAGGCTGAATCTGCTCTACAAGCGGAAGCACTGGGTATCAAAGAGGCACTACTGTGGGCAAAAGGAAAGGGACTATGGCATCTTGAGGTGTCGTCTGACTGTCTGACCCTAATCCAGTGCATTGCAGGAACTGAGCGCGCACATCATCTTATCAAAGGAATTATTGAGGATATCCTTTCTTTATGTAGTTTCTTTCATTGTATTTCTTTCAGTTTTATCCCTAGGATTTTCAATAAACATGCACGTGGCCTTGCATATAAGGCCATGGTAGATTAGGATAATTTTCTTTACAGCTGCCAAAAAAAAAAAATATTTGACCCAATAATCTACTAAATTGTGTGTTTGGTAAATGACATATTGAATCAGTAGATTAAGCTACAATCTACTGTTTTCCAATATGCTGCTCCACCCAGCATATTCACTTTAGTAGATTGTAAAAAAATGAATCTGCCTATAATTACACATGTATACAACAATCTATTAACCTAAACCCGCTAATTACCAAACACTTTTACTAAATCTGCTAATCGTAATATATACTAGTCAAACATGTCAATCAAATCTGTCATTTGTAATCTGCTTCTGCTAATTATAATCTGTTGATTACCAAACAAGGCCTACATCTCAAACTAGTCAGGCATTTTCTAGAGCTAGATCACCCTACACAAACACATCCCTGGCAAGCCTGACACCCTGCGTAAAATCTTGCTAAAACAATTGGCCCGCCCACCAAGGGCATCTAGCTCAAAAATAACCAAAAACCATTCACAAACAAATTCCCAATCCTCACAAAATGACAAAATGACAGGTGATAGTATTGAACAACAGCTAGCCACAGCCAAGCAACAACTGATGGAAATGGAGGCCCTGAAAGAGAAGGTGGCTCAGACTGAAGCAGAAGTCCAAAAGCTGAAAGAATCTGAGTCCAACCTGAAGCAAAAATTGGAAAACAAGCCATCATGTTCCAACTCCAAGATTCCGCCGGGAACCTGGTTTTCCTCCATCATCAAAAACATTGATTTCACGAACTTTGGGAGACCCAACCCTTCCAAGAACAAAGCCATGAACCTTGAGTCAGATGTAGAGGATACGCCTGACGAGACTGTTGGCAATGACAAGACAGGGACAGTAATAGTAATGGCTATGGTTCAGGAAATCCAGAAACTCTATGACAACTTTGAGAAGATCCCTCGAGTACCTGCCAGCATAGCCGAAGTCAACCCAGAAAGTTATGTTGATTCACCTTTCGCAGAAGAAAATATTTGGCAAATCGGTGAGACATTTGACATTTGTGATACAAAGATATATAATCATCATAAAATATTTTTATAAAATATGAGCAATATCTTATCTAATCACACAAGTTCGAGCCGAGCCGAGCCAAGCCAGCGTTTGCTCGACTTGACTCGTTAATCTCTCTAGCCGAGCGTGAGCTCGAGCCAAGCTCGCACAAGCCGAGCTTTAACCGAACCGATCTCAAGTTGCTCGCAAACTATCTCGTCTCATTTAACACCCCTAGTCAGGAAAAACATGTTTTATATTTTATTAGATTAATTTACTTTCCGGTGCCACATAGGATTTTCCTGGTGATGTTTATGGGAAATATGGAAGTGGAATTAATTGCACATTAGCTAAAACATTTGGAACCAATTGCACTTAGTACCAAACGTTTTAATTTGCCACTTTTTTCGAAAAAAAGCCCCAAATATTGTGTGCAATATGTACGTACAAAATATCATTGAAGATTCGAAGGTGACCTTGGTTTAGAAGGCGCGGACTTGGGGTTTTTCTTCTCAACGAAAGCAGTCTTGGTATTTTAACGTAATGTGTGCTTTACATTTGAGTAGTACAGTGAATGTGAAATCTAGGAGCTTGCTTAGTGTACATGGCCAACATGGGGTCAAGAGTCTCAAGACGCAGTCTACACATTTTCAAATGAGAAGAATTGCGGCATGAATGTATGAATGTATCAGTTTGAGGTAAAATTATAAGGAAAAAAAAAACAGAAAAGACTATAAGAGGGTTGGTTACAATCGTGTTACTAAATTAAATTTAAATCAACGAATCAATACAGGTCGAGGATCCACTGATCGCCTCGTAGATCTTGAACTACATTGTTGTCGCACAATCACCAAACAAAACTCATTTCTATGTACCTTGCATGTAACTTATGCTTATGCTAGCTTACATGGAGACTGAAGGAGAATGAAGGAAATGTTACGAATGTATGAGGTACCTGAAAGAGAAATCATAGGGTACAACTTCTATTAATTCTGTTACAGGCTCATCTGTTTTACTTTCCAAACAACGTAAGGCTTCTCCCTTAAGCTCATCAGGTAGCTGGAGACACACCCAATCAAGCAACGACTTTAAATCTTTGCCGAAGTCGAGTTGATACCAATCCAACGTCTTGGGTATCGTTAGCTTATCGTCCTTTGAAATGCCCACTGCTGCCTGTAAATACTCTTTCTTTGCCACTTCCAATTCGCTTTCAATTTGAGATGCAGTGTACACCCTTACCTGTTCACAAAATTATCATTTTTCATGTGCGAGTTCATTCTAGTAGAATAAAGCAAAAACACTAACTATATAAAGTACTCCGTAATAGTTAAGCCAATACAGTTCTCTGAGCAATTTTCGTCACAAGTCATCTTGAAATCGCATTTCTGTGTTTACGGCATAGAGTAAGCTTGGATAGAAGAACCTAAGACCACTGGTCTATGAACGAGAAGTCCTGGTTTCAATTACACTAATGGATGCATAAGCCACTAGGACCCCTTCAATAAATCTGGTTTTGTAAAAAAAGTGTGACAAGTTCGAATCCCTCCCCTCTTTGTAGGTGGCAGTCCGAATCTTTCATACTAAACCCACTTACCTCAGGTAAGGTTACCTCCGTAAGGCACTACGGTTACCTCTGAATATTACATATCAGCCTATTGTGGACCTAGACAATGATTTTTTTAAAAACAGGGAAGAAAAGAAAGCACTTACAGCGGGAGACGACCAGCTTCCGCAGCATAATGCAAATGTAACCAATGGTTCTGCGCACTCCAAACCAAACAGGTTGCTCACCCTCAGGTCATTCCCTTTAGCTGCTCTTTTGCCTCCCTGTTAAGATGATTCATACGAAAAAAGGTCAATAACATAGAATATTCTTATGTGATAGTTTTAATCAGCATACGGTTTATCTCATATCAGAGTAAAATTAGTGATGTAAAGCTTACCTGTTTCATGTAGAATGGTAATCTCAAAATAAAATGTTCAATGCTGATTGCAGTCAGTTTTTCACCCCCGACATTTATTGTTGCCTGGGAAACAGGGAAAACCATTTGTAAATTTTTTCTGAGATAGATCAAGGAAAACTTAAAGTCATGGTAACATTTCTCTACGAAGCACATCCACATTTGTTGGGGCCATGAATAGGCTAAAGCTCAAAAGCTTAGTATAAGCGTTTATATGTTGGATGATTAGGGCAGGCATTATCCCCTAAGCGAATACCATAACCTCAATAGAGGAAAGCAATTACGTGGGTGTATCACGCAACCATGAACCATACGATTTTAAATACATCTTTATTGGGGCATGGTGAAGGGACTCCAATTCTGACTACTATCTTAAATGCATCAATATATTTTTCGCTATATGAGAAGCTCTAAGCTGAGCGATTGAGGGTTCCGTTCGAGGTCCAATTCCGGGCCAGGAGTTTCATGTGCAGGTACAGAGAGACGGTGGGAGGGCACAGGATCATTGAAAATCATACGCAACAGGCATAAAAGCCGAAGATCATCCGAGATTTTAGTTTCTAGTGAAGATATTAGGGATTATAGAGTGGCAAAAGTGTACTAGTATACACAAGGTAAGGATAATATACACAACCTTCGACTATCGGTTTGGACGAAAAGAAGGGGAAACTGAAGAAATGTGAGAGTCGGAAACTGAAGAAATGTGAGTGTCACAATAATCATTGAGGCCGGCTTGTCACTCATCTAGATTGTTTCACACATATCGTTTGAGAAGATGATACTAACATTAAGCATGCTAATAATTGCTTTATCATAGCTTTATTAATTCAATCAAAGACACAAATAAAATCTTACCTCTCGCATGAGTAAAACAACCTTTTCAGCACTGTCAGGAATTCCATGCTCCAGAAACGCCTGAAAGCGGTATAACTTAGCAAATTTTGCAACTTCTCAAGTTAAAGTTTCAAGCAAAGTATTGTACAATGACTTCTTACATTCATCATGCAGGAATTGTACGTATTTATCCAGAATGCGAGCTTATGTTGGTGGCTAAGACCTTCCAAGTTAACTCTGCCAAGTTTTCCAAGGAGGAGCCTGAACACCATATTCACTCGAGTAAAAACAAAAAAGAAGTGACGCATAAGGAACAAAACTTGCCACGAAAAGTTGAGCAATTTACTTTAGTTTATGAAGCAAGAAAAGAGCATCTCTTTTCCGCTTTAGATCAATTGAGATCGCGTCAACAATGCAGAGATCCTTGTAAACACCAATATCTCTCTTCTTGAGCTCTATAACAGATCCGTAAGGATCTTGGAGCTCCATATCTTGATCAGAAACAGAAGACACTGAAAATGGTACTTGAGTCTTTTTGTCATCTTTGTTGCTCAACTTTGTAAAAATACTACACAAGCATTTCATAATGTCCTCTGAGATTTTGTTTGGTTCACTGTCTCCCCCAAGCGCCTTGTTAACCGGCTGGAAGACAGAGAAGTTAGAATATAGCATCAAAACTGTGAAATTCCACATAAAATGTGTCTAGAAAACAATCACACGGAGAAACGGTCCACTTTATAGGCCTAAAAGAGGTTCTCACTCAACGAAAGAAAAAAAGGTTTCATCCCAAAAGTAGTTGGCATTGGGAGGAGCTGATTTCTCCTTGTTTATAAAATGATTAACTCACTCCTCTGTAATCAGTAGTGCATTACGCTCATATGTCCAACAACATATCATAATATGAGGTATATTACCAAGATCAGAGACAAGGTCAAATGACTATCACAGTTTATGATGTACCTGCTGCTTTCTAGGAGAATTATCTGATTTCTGAGATGGCTGACGCTTTAAAGAAGACTTCCGAACAGGCGTCTTTACTCTGCAAAGCCTCTCTGATAATGATCGTGTCTGGTTTTCTTTCCCTTTGCCATTTTTGGAAGAATTCCCTAAAAAACTGTGCTCATCAGGATTCCAGTCCACTAAATGATCAGTACACCGCTGTCTATAACGAGAGACAACGGGTGGGCTTCGATTGAAACTTCCATTTATTTGAACCTCTGAAGCTTTACAATTATCCAGAGAACCGAGAGAATTTGGTTCATTTGTAGCCCGTTTTCCATACACTGAATCGCTAAAACTTCGCTCAATTTGATCGGAAACAATATCAGAAGAAGTTGAAGCTGTTCTATCAAGTGACAGTGAAGACTGGTCAGATGAAGTTGATGCAGTTCTGGCAACTGATGCTGGAGATTTCTCGGAATCAGATTGCTCATCTCTAGAAACCTGACTTGTAATTCGCTCAAAGTACTCCATTGGATTATCCAAGTTTTTCTTTGAGCAGATGAATACAGCTTCCTGGTATAGATCCTGCCTGTAATTCACCGCCTGCTCCTCAAGTCGAGTTATCTCTTCTTCGAGGACAGCAAGCTCTGCAAGAAGCTCCTGTGTCTAAGATCAAAGGAGCCCTGTCAGCATAACAAACTTGCTCATTTTGAAATTAGTATTCACTATCAATCATGATCTGAGGGCCCAGGCTGTTACTCAGTTTCACGGATAGGTGTTGGTTACAAGTGAGTATGTAAGCATCAAACATCACATAGCTCAATTTCAGAACACGAGGACTCTGTTAAGAATCAAGAAGAAAATAATAGGAACAGGTCTTCAAAGCGAAAAATTCACTTAATTTTGAAATGTTTTGAGTTTACTAAAATGAATGAAATAGTATATTTTTGGGTCATAAGGCTCATAATACTACTCGGAGTATCGGATGGACAAAAGTGGGTATGTACCCGTATCATTGAGTGTCTTGTTGAACACTGCTATGGCTTCAGAAATGACTCAGATTATGACTCAGATTAACATAGCTCACTAGGGTAGCAGAACTTCATTTAATCTAACCAAAGCACGAATCCTACCAATTATGGTCAGAAGAGTACAAGAACTTCATAGAATCTGATCCGAGAATGATTATGCAACAATGACGTCTACTATTGTATAGAAATTAGCAGTCAGTAATATATAGATCTAACTCGACAAAGAATGAGAACTAACATTTGGAGGGAGATATGGAGGCAGGCGTGGGAGAGCGCCTGCAGGTCGGTTAAAGGCCCTTTTTAGAGCCTTGTGAATGTTCTCTTCATCTGTAAGCTTTTTCTTCAGCTTATCAACCTGAACAACCACCAAAAAGATGATCACCCAACAAGATCTATATTATTAATCATCAACATTGACCTTTTGTGTCATTTTATAGTCAAATAGCAATCAAGTGCTGCAATTCCCAATGCAATTTTCATTATGGCTTAACACAAGGGTAAGGTTGCATACAATCGACCCCAATACTTTAGACATTTGGTAGGAGCTGTTGTGACTTGTGGCACTGAGGTAATGGCATTTTTATTGTTGTATTTATCAGGTGCCTTCAAAGAGGCTCCTGCTCGGACATAAGAAATCTTTCACGACAACCAAATAAACGACGACCAAATAAACGAGACGACATAAATTAAATAGATAGGATATAAGGCTAATACATCTTGCAATAAGGTCAACTTCTTTTCTCTGCTAGTTTGGCTTCCAAAGGATGTAGCTTTCTCACAACCTGGTGATCTACTGAACTTCTGCACCTGTGAGAATGTCAAATTATAGCATTACAACTTATTTATTCATAACCAGGAATGTGAATTCAATATATACAGCCATACAGGATCACAAATTAAGACGGGGATATACGTCTTAAATTGATACGGGATTGCACCCAATCAAGAAAAAAACTTACTTTCTCCATTTCTAGCTCAAAAGAAAAGAATAATTTGCCAACTTCCATCTCTAATTCAGAATTTACAAATAAAATTCAATAACCCATTTGATATAAAACAAAAAATTAACAAAACCAGCAAAGAAAAATTCAAAAGACAGCTGGTGATTGTCACAGAATATATAGTGAATCTGAGACGTGCAGGGTCTATTGTTCATCTCTATTAGTTCATGGAGACCATCTACACCACCATTTATACTTAGTTTATTGAATTAATCAGACCAAATTAAATAAAAGAAAGAGAAGATTAGTGAGTCAAACAAAAAAATAAGTTGAGTTGAATAAAGTAGAGATTAGTAGAACTAGTGGCGCCAATAATTAAGTCTTAAAATCTTAAATACATGTTTAATTAGCAGGAAGTATATATTTTGGACACAGAAACAGAAAATACCTGGATTTTGATGAATTTTGTGATTATTGTCTACTCTTTGATCGAGTTTAGACAAAGCCGTTGGATTTTGTGCGTTTAAGCATACACGATGTCGCCATAGTCTTGACTCTTGAGTTCCACGGCTTCTTTAAATTAGTGATGTTGGACCAGTCAAAGTCAGGTATGGACGCATGGTGCGAGATGAGTTAGTTTGAGTCAGGTTTATCTTCGTCGTGTAGAAATTTGTGTTGGATAGTGTTGGATTGGGTAATTTCGAGTTCAGATCATTTTCGTACGTCAAATTATTAAAGTTATTTAGGGATAATAATCCGCCTGCGGCGTCACGGCGATCTACATTCGATTAACTCAACTCTACTTGAATAGGGGTCGAATCCTTCGAGTCGCGTTTGTTTTATCAAGTTTAAGTTAAAAATGGACAAGGAAGAGGAAGTCTTCTTTCTCTTTTTTGATCCTACTAGTTTTAAACCCGTGCAAAAAATGCACATGACGTAACTGTAGGCGCTATTATTGGATACGGAACCATATAAGTGACCATGATTAACTCTGCAATACGGTGACAATGTAAATAGTGCATAATTTGATATTCAACGTACATACGGAGTATAATCTAAGTTACTAAGTCTATACCATACGATTAAAAATATGCTACAAATGTAAAAGAAATATGAAAGTTTACAAATACTCAAATATTTCGTTGTAAACTACGTTGGTTGTCATATTCGATGTGCGTTTGTTGTTGTCGCACATCAATAGCTTCAGTCCCTGTTTGCTTGTAACCCTCTAGAGATCGCGACATAAAGCTGTCCATGACTGAAGACCGGTCTTGGAAGATAAATATATTCATGATACAAACTATTATTTAAATATAAAAATATATTGAAATTAAAATATTATGATACAAAACTATTATTTAAACTATTATATTTATCATTTGGAGTTTTCCAAAAAAGAATATCATATGTTTATGATATTTGGGCCGATATATTTAATTAGTTTGGGTCGTTTCAAATTTAGTTTATTGATCCAGCTCACATACTCAATCGGAGTATATATACGAAGTTCATTTTATTACCAAACCCTAATCCACTCTCTAAACTCAGCCACAAAAAATCCGCCTTCTCTCTCTCTTCCCGCTTATTCTTCTTCTTGTTTCTTACACAAATTACACAAACCACAATTTTTTTTGTATTTGCCTCAATGAATCTCTATATTTCCGCCTCAAATCTGACGATCCTCTATATTTCCGCCGTTTTAGTTGATGTTCGACGATACATCCAGTCTATATTTGTTTATGGGTTTATATTCGGCCGATCTTCAAATTCTTGGTGTTTAATTGCGATCGATTTCGTTTGGTATGTTCTGCTTTTGTGATTTCCTATTGTTTTTGTTTTCTTTTCATTAATTTCGATTTAAGCTCAAATATAACGATCTTCAAATTATGTTTTCATAGATTTGTTTTTAATATGAGTAATTTATTTCTTATTGTATATTGTGTATGATTTTCTTATTGAAGCAGGAGCTTCCCTACTAAGCAAGCAAGCTCAGCCCATCAGAGACAACACCCACTTTGACTCCTTGCCTAGTCCTGATTCACTACAGTTTAGGTCCATGACCAGGGCAGCATGGGGCCTCACAGTCCTCACCTTCGAACAAGACCACACCAACCAACAATTAACTCCTGGAGGGTCCCTGCCAATTCCTCCTTGAGCAGCAAGCAAGAGCAGGCCAAACAACTCCACATGAAAGCTGTACTATGACAGCTGCTATCTTGTCCTCTTGTTCTTTTACTAGCTGTTATTTTAACTTCTTTTGTAATCCCTTAAGACCCTAATCAAAGAAGAGTGTTGTGTTCTATAAAGCCTCTGTATTATGCATTTCTCTAGGCAGTTTAAGAATTAATCAGATTTGACTAGCTTCCTGAATAGCAGTCCCTTTCACCTTAATTTGTGGGAAAGACATCTTCCTGTGTGGGGGTGTTCAGTTTCGTCTGACCTTTGTGGCAGGCTTGTTGTTACTGACACGGCTGTCGCAACCCTATCAAAAGTAAAACCAACTGGTCTCAACTAAATGTAGTAAAGGCAGTCGGGTATCGAATCCACAGGGAGATAGGAACCCTATAGCTAATTAAGTCTGTCTCGGTAACTAAATTGGGGGTTTGTATTTGTTTGTTTCTAAACTACGAGGGTCAAGAGAAAGAGAAATAAATGTAGAGAAATTAATAGGGAAGGAGAACTAGGATTGTCGGTTCACCATGGCTTAAAGTGATGTAGGAGCAAGGAGCCAAGGCTTGACTAATTTCAGTGATGGCCAATATCAGGGAAGCCATGACTTAGGAATGCTCGAGATGGCCTGCCAAAAACAGGCCATGGCCAAGCTAAGACAAGCCAAGGCCAGGCCACAACCTAATTTCAGCAAGCCAAGAGCAGGCCACAGATAGCCAGAGCAAAGCCAAGCAGAATTCCTTCCAGTTTTCATCAGGACACCAAAGCCAGACCCCACCCAAACATCAGCTGCCACCATGGCCAGCTGAAACCTTGTTCAACTGAGTCCAAACCCAATCCCCATGGAGCCAGACCCAACCAGTGCATACAAGCCACAGAAAATTCAAAGCCAGGCCACCTGCAGAAGAAGACGAGGAAATAAAGCATAAAGTAAGGTTGCCATTTCTGGCTAGACATGGAGAAAGCAGATGGAATAAGGATTGAGGCTCGTTCTCCTTATTTCAGTTAACATTTCCACCACTCCAGTCCAAGCCAAGACCAATGTCAACACAAACAACCAAATGCAACAGCTATATGTCCTTATCAGAAGACTGCAGGCCTTTTATTGCTCAGCTTTACATTAATTCTTGTTGTACTCATTAGCTAATCATTTTCTGTTTTATTTTGTAACCTCAGAACAATTCCTGGCCCTTGGATGACATCTCTAGGGTTCTCTTGTAACAAACCTGAAAATTGAGAGGCCTATATAAGGACCATTTCAGACCCTATTGTACTCAGACTTTGAATGAATGAAAAAATTGCTCGAGTAAACTCTCAGCTTTCAAATCTTAATTCCAGTAGAATTCTAGGATTAAGTCAGGCTTAGTGACACTTTGAAGTGTTGATTAAGTACCTGGGGTGAGTCTAGTTCATGTCCTGTGCCTTGCTGTGGTCTGAGCTAACCTCATTGTTGTCTGAGTTGGTAAATTTCTGTGCTTTGCTGTGATTTTACCTAGCTTAGGCTTAAATTACTTCAC
>JAGPOY010004605.1:0-11790 GCA_018983105.1 Silene uniflora | reverse complement strand
GTATGGTTAAGTCTGGTCTGAATTCGAGGAAGAAATCGTTGGGTTTTGTTCACAACTTACCCTCTTTTTGCAGGTACACAGAAAAAGTTGTTGCTGTTACAAGTTCTAAAAGAAAGGAGGTTGATTTGATCCAGTTCGAGGACTATTATCATCCACCTTTTAAGAAATGTCGTCTTTCATTTTCCGTTAGTTTTGCTTGTAATTTTAGCCCGGCTAGTTCCGTTTCTAGTAGTTTAGGGGTATCTAATTCCCCTATGTTTGTATGGTAATCGGATACTATGTATTTTCTTTTTAATAGTTTATATAAAATAGTACACATTTGTCTAAAAAAAAAAAAAGAAAGTGACACAAAAAATGCATGAAAGAGAAATAAGTCGCAAATTATTATTTTAGACGGGCTATTTTCCGTTTGAAATAAGACGAACTAAATGTAGCCATGTTACAATAAAATATTACTATTTTCTAATAAAATGTTACAATCATTTTCAGGGTAAAAAGTGACAACTTAAGTTATAACATTTTGTCCTTAAATGATTACAGTCTATTAAGAAAATGTGACATTTGGTTCGTCTTATTTCAGACCGTCTGAATCAAGACTTACTAGTCTTAAACCCGTGCAAATTGCACGGGAATGCTATTTCAGGAGTTTAGTACTTGTTGCTTATTATAGATTAAGCATGTTAAAAAGAAAAATTTAACACTTACACATTTAAAGTACAGATTTTGACCATGCAGTTTTAAAATGAAATTTTGACCGCTGCACGTGTAAAATTAAAATTTTGACCAATACACTTTTAAAATGAAATTCTGACCCGTGCACTTTTAAAATGAAATTTTGACCCGTGTACGTTTAAAATACAAATTTTGACCCGTGCACTTTTAAAATGAAATTTTGACCCGTGCACGTTTAGAATACAAATTTTGACCAATGCACTTTTAAAATGAAATTTTGACACATTTTCATTTTGTACCGGTGGTTAATTAGTCAAATAGGAGAAAATAAAAATTGTAACTCGTGAACTTTCAAAACGATTTAATCGAATTGTTAAATAGTGTCACCCGTGTATTATCCTATATAATACGGAATATATAGTATCTAAATAGTAAATAATATTGTTATACTTGTGCCATTTAGTGTATTCATGTCGATATCGTGTCAAACACCCAACCTTGCACGACTCTCGGAAATGCTACTCACACTTAACAAATTGTGTTTAGTTTTTTATCAAACATTTTATAGTTTTGATTTTCTTAGACTGTCGAGCAGACTTTAACAGTACATAATATAGAAAATGTCAAAAGTTTCTTAAGTTGAAATGAAATAATGTCAAAAAAACATGGCAAGTTGTTTAGAAAATGTCAAAAGTCTGTCTTTATAACTGTCATGTGGTAGTATTAATTTGGGTTTTTTTTTTTGGGTAGGAACGTCATATAATGAAAATTAACATATTTTAATAAAATAACTTACCAATATAAAATATTTTGGAAAAGACGTCAAATTAGTTCGTTATGTTATTTGTATATTAAATAATTTAATCGAAAATGACATTAAACTGCTACTCCATAAGATAGTGTTTCACTGTTACATCAATTTGTTAAAACTCTTTACATTAATTTTATAAGGACAAGTACTTGTTAGCACAAACTAATACGAATTACTTACTCCATCTCGATCTTTGTTTATCTTTTCTATTTATGAGTGTCTCATGAATTTGTTTAGCTTTTTATCTACAGAATATTTTTGAAAGAAAATTTGATAATCTTGATAACTTCTTATTTACTTGTTAGTTGTCACTCAATAATAATAAAAAAAACACTTTTAATAATTTTTATGCCAAAATAAAAGATAAATAAATGATATATACATAGGAATATTAACTATCTTAAAATAACAACTAAATTTAAGACAATAAAAAAAATACTAAATAAGCCCGTAATAATGGGTTAGCACAATTCAACTTAAATTCTTGAAAGTTAGGGAAATAAAATGACACACCCTACCTATTTGACTATTTCAAGTTTCAACCCAACTCAAATAATTGAGTAATCATTTCTAAAATAACCCTAAACCCCACTCCATCCCACCGCCTCCTAATGCTAAGTGCTAACTCTGCTATTTTTTTTTTTTTTTTCCTTTTTTCATTAATTATTTAAATTCATTTTCTTCATCTTTCTCTCCCTCTCTCAATGAACCCATCTTCTATATTCAAAATCATTATCAAAATATAACCCGAAAATACTTGTAATGATTTTGATGTGATGTTAAAGGTTTAATCGACTCATCAATTAGGTAAGTACATGCAAGTGGTTGATTAATTTCATAAGATCTGTCGATTTTATTAGATAATTTCAAAGTATTTTTTTTCAAGGTGTTTTAATAATGGTTTTATCTCTAGTCATTTTTTTTAAACATTCATTCATTTTAATTTGGATGAAGGTTTACTAAAGTTTAAATGATTTTCAGTAATGATTATAACAACTATCGTGCATGTTAATTTTGATTCTTTATGAGTTTTGAATTTTTCAGATTTAAATTGAATTAGATTTTTAATTTCAAGAGATAAATGTGGATAATGATTAGTATTTTTAACATAAATACTACTGCAATGTATTTACATTTTATTAAAGTTTCTCAATTTGACATTATCATGTCATTTTATTATTAATATTTCATATATTCTCCTAAGTTTTGTATATTAAGTAATTAAGAATAAGAACTTTAATATTTTGTGTCTAAAATCTAAATATCATGTCATTTGTCCTTATAATTTGTTTTAATTTTTATTTCGTGTATGTAATTCAAGCTTTGAGTATATGTTTTCAATTTGTGATAAAATTTGTCAATTATAATTTATAAACAGTTCTGAGATGAGTTTGTCACTTGTAATTTATTTTTACTATGTTTGCTATCGATATGTATTAATCGGGTTAATTATTAATCAGCAGATCATATACATAAATATATACTCCCTCCCATTCACTATAATCTTCCCTATTTTCTAAAACGGATTATTCAGGTTTTCTTCCCCTTTCCCTTTTTGGTAAAGTTTTTATTAATATTATACTCATACCTCTCTCTAATAATCAAACCCCACTATATCTTTTATTAATATTTAATCCTAATTATTCCTACTCTCTCCAATAACCAAACCCCGCCCATCTCTTTTATTAATATTCTAATTCTATTTATTCATACCTCTCTCCAAACACCAAACCCCACCCATATATTATACTCCCTCCCTTAATTCTTGTGCCCATTACAAAGGGGAAGAAAATAGCGAATGGGAGGGAGTATATGACATATTCAAGTTGATTTTCGATATAAAAGAAAATTATTTAATCAAACACTGAACAATGCTTTAGTTAATCAAACAATGGACAGTGCTTTGTAATTAATTGGCAAATAGAACGTGGGGCTAAAATTCAGGAAAGGCTTTGACATGTTGACTTTCGACCACAGAGCGACACATCAGCTCTGTGGTTGTTTGTTTTATAAATAAGATTGGAAATAAATATATTCCGCCCAAGAAAATGAAACTACAATTGACATCATGAATTTTCAACACTTGATTCTTAATCAAATTAGTTAAAGGTCATAATTATAATTGATATATGAATGATGATCACCCTAAGACAACTCCGCATTGTTCAATAAAAATTACAAAATAAATACGCGTTTAAAAAAACCTCGTTCATGGAACTTGGGATTGATTTGTAGCAATTCAAGTGGTGATCCTTAAGAATAAAGAAACGTTTTCGTGCGTTTTGAAGTCCAAAACGATTAGATCTAATCAAATATAACCAACCCTCCATTTTTGCATCAATCTGAGACATTTCCATTCTTGATTTAACCCAAAAACCCAATTACCCACACAATTTTGTACAGAAAACTTTGCAAAATTCTTGGATTTGAGTTTCTGGGTTTAATCTTTCGTCTCGTTGTTATTGATTTATTTTCTTTGAAACTATAAATCAAGAGAATTATATTACTTGTACTTGATTTTATTGTGTAATATACGCAAAAGGGTGATGATGAAGACGCGACATGTTTTTCTCATATTTTCTTTTCTTGGCTTTCCCCTATCACATCAGTTGATTGGTGTTAGACAATTTAAATGAATTAAAAATAAAAGTTATTAGTATTTCATATTAAAAATCAGTGTTAGGTTTTGTATATAGTGAAGAAACATCAATACCAGCTACTCCCTCCATACCAATCCAAAGGTAACATAGGGCATCTTGACACTATTCATAGTCGGAGAGAATCTTCGATATTATTCCTAATCTATAAGACGAAATATAGTCATGTGAGATCTTGTTTGATTTATCGTCATGAATGCTATAAGAATATCAAATTTTTATAATTTTTAATAATGTATAACTAAAGATATTCACGTTGCAAAACGTGCATCGACAAGTGTGAAAAAGTCAATGTTACCTTTGGATTGGTATGGAGGGAGTATTTGTGTTAAGTGATAACTAGACTTCTTATAACAATTGTTTTTGCTTTTTTTTAATCTTGTACCGTATATATTTATGAATAATAAAAAATAGTTAAGAGAACCTTGATTATCATTATAACATAATTAATGATTATTAATATAAATGGTTTGTTTGTGTAAAACTACCCAATATGTAGAAGTGTTGGTAAAATATTTATCTTTAATTTATTTATTTATTTTCTATACTAATATCTTCACTTTGTTTTACTGAATACACCAAAGTGAAAATATTCGGTTTTTCGATGTTGAGTTAATTTATTGGGAGAAAACTAGAGTATTACTTAATGTTCTCAAAAAACAATCTAATTTTATTTTCATTAACTACCTAAAATTTTACCCTATCTTCGAAATTTTTTTTTTGGTCTAATTTTGTTTTCATATTCTTTTTTTGGTGAAAGGTTAGCTTTTTCATTAAGAACAAAACAAACTATTATAAATTACCACACCGTTATAATTTTGGAGACTATGGCTAGTTAATCAGTATTGATCGACTTAATCCATAGCTCCTCATTCAATCTAATGTTACATTTCAGCCAATATATAGATCTAGTTTTCATCGTGCTCCCAATTTGCTTAATTACTCGATCAGGATGGGTGAGGCTTCCTTCAATACTGACAAGGTTCCTCTGATGCCAAACCTCACAAAACAGGGCCTGAATCCATGCAATAGTGACAAACTCCTTTACACGAGACCAAGGCTTCATCTAAATCCATTGGAGGATATTTGTATCAGGCATGATCATCTTTAATCTATTTCCGAGCCTCTGGAATAGCTGCTTAGTGTAGAGGCAATGTTGAAACAGGTGCTCATGAGTTTCCATATCTGCTTCACAAAGTAAGCATGCATGATCTTGAATAATTCCCAATTGCCATAGCTTAGTCCTCAGTTGCAATGCTTCTCGAGCAATCAGCCAATTGATAAAGTTATGCTTTGGTATGCTCCAATTGTAACACCCCCATATACCAAGGACCCTTACCAGGGACTGCCCTAGCATATAAGAATGCTACCATCTCGGTTGCCCGAGGTAGTGAACATCAATAAGTAAACAATCGGGACAATTTATTATAAATGTATAAAGTTAAGGTTACATCGAAACCGTCTCAAACTGACAAAACCAAAACAACTGTCTAAACAACTGAAACTGAACTAAAACTGGCGGAAGCTATAACTGTGGCACTAGACTCGGCTGTGACCCCTCCATCCGACTCCATCAACAAAGCTACCTGCTTCAATCTGCTCACCACCCTCAATGGATCACAGCAGGTCAAAAGACAACATAAACGGGGTCAGCAACCGGTACCAATCATAACTCAATGAAACGTAAATAATATTAACGGAAATTTCTCATGGTACCCCTTAATTTTGTCAGATTTCCCATGGTACCCCTGCTTTTAAAAATCTGCCCATGGTACTCTTAAGGTTCCAGTTTTGTGCCCGTGGTACCCCTTAATGTAACGGTCGTTAACGGGACGTTAACTTTTGATGACGTGGCAATAATTTCTAAATTAAAAATTAATAAAAAAATTTAAATGAAAATAAAAGTTTTAGCATTTCCCATGGTACCCCCGTACTTTATACAGTTTTCCCGAGATATCCCTAAGTTACAATAAAAGAAGTATCATGTTCTTCTTTTACAACTCACCACCAAAAAATTAACAAGGTTATGGATTTAAGAAGAGATTATATTGATAATGAATCATGGCTTATTTGGCTATGTTAACTCGGTTAAAGAAGCTCGACAAATGTCCAACATGGTTGTGTAAATTAAAAGAAAAATTTGAGAAACAAAGATAATGATGCCCGACAAAGATAAAGATTTTTGTTCAAACTCTTATATTTTAACATAACAGTAGCACTGATTATGTACATGTTGATGTTGAGTAAAGAGTAAATCGAGATGACACAAAGAATGATAGCAAAAATGAACACCTTATTAAGCTATTACATTGCTTAAATCATGAATGTAGTGAAAAAACTACTCGTATATAAATTATAACATGGAAAAATTATTACATCTTAGGGATATCTGGGGAAGAATGTATAAAATACAGGGGTACCATGGGAAATGCTCAAAATTTTGTTTTTATTTTAGACTTTTTAATATTTTTTAATTTAATAATTACTGCCAAGTCATCAAAAGTTAACGTTCCGTTAACAACCGTTACATTAAGGGGTACCACGGGCACAAAACTGGAACCTTAAGGGTACCATGGGCGAATTCTTAAAAGAAGGGGTACCATGGGAAATCTGACAAAATTAAGGGGTACCATGGGAAATTTCCGTAATATTAACAACGGAAGACAGTCATTAATTCATAATCCCTTTCAGCCAGGTCCCATCGCAACAGGTACCCAAGTCAGCCAGTGACATAGCCTCGTCACCGCAGCCACACATCGCAACAAGTGATAACCCTAGGTTCATTAATGTGCACATCCTACTGGTGATGGGAGTCACCAGGAGCGATCGAAGGGCGTGGACCATTTCCCATATGGTCTCACTCAGCCGGAGCAGTTATTCAGCCGTAACCATCATGCCATACAATTAATACCTTTAATCATGCTATTTCATCAATCATGCAATAATCTCAGCAGTTAATCGATACAATACTGTCACAACCGAATTACTGAGTAGGAAATCCTACCTGATAACAAATCTGCAGCAATAATCACACAACACAGCTATAAGGGCTCCTCTACGAATTCGCAACCTAGAATAATCAATTAATCAATCAACTTTGCCCTAATAGCGATTCACATGCAAAACTATTGATTTAATCAAAATCTAAGCATAACAATTCTAGATCTCGCAAGACTTACGAATTACCGGTGACGACAGGCGAAGATCTGGATCTCTCTTGACTCCGAAGTGATTAGGAATGGTTTTAGGATTTTGTGATAATAAAAAGTGTAAAAGTTGTAACTGAACAAATTACTCTTCCTTTTATATTATTTACCCATTCCTAATTACTTTTAAGTTGGTTCGCCAGCCCGTCAGGTATACTCGGCCGAGTACCAGCACTACTCGGCCGAGTACTCAATACTCGGTCGAGTACTCACTCGGCAGACCACTGCCTCAAAACCCACATTGTCTACCCGCCCGAGTAGACACTATTCGGCCGAGTAGACCCTTAAGTGATACGGGGTATTACAATCTCCCCTACTTAGAAATGAACTTCGTCCCCGAAGTTCAAACCCGTCCTATATAACAAAACACCCTCAACAACGTAGCCTACTATATCACCAAAATCATAACGCGTCTAGTCCAACCGGTTCAACCCCAACCCTAAAGTACTATAATTATAACGACGTATACCACACCGCCTTTCTACCATCCTTTTACTAACAATACACAACTCATACATCTCCGTCATCTACCCTCTAATTACCAAACCTAAAATGTTACCTACTACCACCCTTAAAATGAATTTCGTTCTCGAAGTTCGCTTACACTCATAATCGTCACTAACCAAGTACGTTAACACTATCGCGATCATACATAGCTATAACATTACTCTATATCCATTCATTTTAAACATATAACTCCACAAGTATAACCAATACCTTTAATAACATAAACCACCAGTCCATCCTTCGTTCTATAATTAAAACTCAAAGCTTCTATAACCGCAGTGCGACATCCTACCCCTCTTAAGACAACTGTTACGTCCTCGTAACCCAACTAGTGATAGATCCTTATTTGTTCCTTCCTCTTATCACCAACTTATGTCACCGATAGCCGGCTATAACCTCAACACCGATAATCACTCCTAATTCCAAGGCTGTCTCTCTCTCTCTCTCTCTCTCTCTCTCTCTCTCTCTCTCTCTCTCCAATAATTGTCACACCACTAATCATTTTTCACTCCATCTAATCTTAACCCGAAAATCTTCAACATAACCACCAATTTAAATCCTCAACACTACCACACAATCCCATTCTTCCTTATTCACGCACCTATCCCACAACATCACTCACGATCCGTAAATTACTACACACCTACTAGGTCCTAAAACTTCCGTTTTATTCACTCGCCAAAATCGTCAATAACTAACATGATACTATTTCCTAAACACCTCAAACTTACCTCATGCTCCGATAAAAGATCATAAACAAACTCCAACTTCCAGTTCAGTACACACATGTTTTGTTAACTACTTGTCACCACTATGTCAACAAAAGTCTCGTCTAACATATGATCGAAAGTGTCTTCAATCACCTCCTACAACTATGTTTTTTCACTGAGGTATCCCTGTAACTATGACAACGTCAATCACATGTACGGCTCTCTTCCATATTATACTCTACTATCACCCACAAGTCAAAATTAAAGAAAGCAACAACAAACAGAACAACAATCTATATGTTCGTACTATACTGGCATATGTTTCGAAAGTTTATCTCACAAGTACTCTCTGCCTATTCCACCAGAACCGATGACGGCATCGCAACATCGTCAACAACAGCCGCACCGCAACGCGAATGTACCCGCATCGCAACACGGAGTATCGTTCCCGGATCGCAACCACGAACACAACCACATTACCAATAAACAAAGTCCTGACTGAACGATCATCTCACGACTCATCCAATTACCAATTATCATTTTTCGATATCATCTTACTGGACCACCAAAATGCATCATATTACACGAATAAACAGATAACAGCTTTACGTATGTCATATCATACCATTACTTATGAGGTCTGAATCTCACACAATCACCTTCACATATCAAAGACCCATAATTAAATCTAACAAGTCAATCCTGATCACATAATTTACCACCTGATAACATATATCCTACACACAAGGTTAAACTCATATGCCCTTCATATCATATTCTTGCGGTTCACAAACTTACTACCAACCAACCAAAATACCATATCCTCAATGATCTACTATTAGCCAAAGCCCCCCCTATATCCACATCGTATACTTCCTCGTACCCGTATCAATGCGGTCTCCACAAAATCAACGCCGCGACACCGCAATCATTCATACCACAACCTCCTTACAAGTACCTCTAACTATAACAATTCATTTTCCTATCTTCGCTTACCATCCCAAATACCGAACTCTATCAATTCCATTAACAAAATCGCCTTCATATCCATACCAATTTTGTCTATGATTATATCGTCACCTAACTCACCACCAAAGTCACATACCATGCGAATACTCTATCAACTTCTTACTCTATTACTTTCTCCAAAACTCATGATTAACAAGTCGTCCCGCAATTCATATATATTCCTTAACTCACACCCTCATGATAGTATCATACATCTCCATGATTCCTTACTATCATGTCCCGTAATATTCGTTAACATTCACTCGACTTACTCACTTACAGCCTAGTCCTTTGATCTTTCTATTACCTTCACATTACTTCCCAAAAATCAAATCATATTAGCCATATCTCTAACTTCTCATTCATTTCTTATCCATAATCTCTCTCCTCTTGCTACCCGCTCATACTCACCACCAATAAGTCCATACTTCGAAAAAAAAAATTACTCCTTAATCAACTACACATTTCCTTAATATCTCCAGAAGCCATAATTCATTTCGTTCTGTTACCTTCACAAAGTATTTACACACTAGCTAGGTCCGCTACTTGGTAATCCAAATTCCCAAACACAACCTTTATTTATAGATCCACATTGCGGCATAAACCGTTCCAAGCTCACTAAACATCAATCTTTTCCTTTTTCCTATGACGACTTTCCATCACTTATTTCCTCACCCAGTACCGCCATACTTACCTATCTTCATACGTCCCTATATATACCTATATTCCTAATTACCATAATTTTCACATCCTTCATTCTATACTTTTCTTTCTCGCATTCATCGAATTTACATCACCATTCTCATCATCACTTAGCCGTATATGGTTATCACAACACTACTTAAGCTAACGTCTACTTCACTCACCATAACTCCCAAAACGTGCTCTTCATCTCAATAAGTTCATCAATTCACTTCCCTTCTATCCGTCACGATCACCCATAACCAAACAACTCTCTCACAACCATGCAAATCACAAGGTGGCACTTTCCGCATCATAAGCTAAGGTTCGTCTAACTCGTGTAGTAAAACCAAAATACTCATATGACAACACTTTAGGAAACAAAACAACGCTAGAAAAGTCAATGATAGCCACTAGTAATAGTGTAGCCAGTAGGATGTGCCAACCATTGACCACCCATATATCCAGCAGCTAATTTTTCCTTCACCATACATACAGTCTTCAAACTCCATGCTATATCAGTTTTAGGTTAATATGTATCTCATGCTGCTACTTTCATATAAAGATGATGAACCCATTGGACCCATAAGCTATCTGGTTTGGTATAAATCCACCAAACCAGTTTTCCAATAGCAACACGATTCCAGATATAACTGTCACGTATACCAAGACCACCTTCACATTTAGGGGAGCAAACCTTTTCCCAGCTTACCATGGGAGATCTTACATACTCAGTATTTCCATCCCAAAGGTAATTCCTTTAAATAGCATCAATTTTCCTCAACAGATCTTTGGGGATCACAAAAATAGTAGCCTAATAACAATATAGAGAGGATCAGACAGAATTCACAAGGGTAAGCCTGCCAGAGTATGATTGTGACAACTCGTGTTTCAGCTCTTTCTGATAAGTCTTTTGGTGATGTCGTTGGGTGAACTTCGGGACGAAGTTCATTTTAAGGGGGGAAGACTGTAATACCCCGTATTTTATAATCGGTTACGCGGAATTTTTTTTAGTTATTATATATATTAGTTCGTTTCGTAAATGTAATTAAGTCGAGTTCATATCGTAATGTTTGTGTCGGGTTTACATCACATTTTATCTTTTGGGTCAAGAATAGTATCACCCATTTACCCATCTACATTTACCCAATTACCCGTTTACCCATTTGACCCATTTACCCAATTACCGTCATTTCTACCCTAAACCTAATTCATCTAACAACCGCACACCATACTGCCTCCTCTCCCATTTCGACGCACACCAACACACACACACACACGTTCAGTGGGAGGCGAATGAGCAAGGAGTCAGACGGCACATTGGAGGGCACACTTAAGGTGGTTGACGGTGGTTCACGGCAGCAGTGGTGGTGGTGAAGTCGTCTGAAAAGGCGGGATAGGTAAGGATCTCTTTTACCCCCTTTTTGTCGATAGTTTCTGTATGGTGTTGTGTGCCGCCTTGTGGTGGTTGTGGGGGATGACGGTGAGAGTAAGGTGATGAGGGATGAGAGGTGAGTCGATTGTTGGTGGTTTTGGCG
>JAGPOY010004604.1:0-11745 GCA_018983105.1 Silene uniflora | reverse complement strand
ACCTTACTTTAGAATTAGAATTAGACTAGAAAATTAGCTAGTCTTTTATTTTGCTCTCAAGAACCCTAAAATATTTCCCTTTCAATATTTACTCTCTTTAATTAATAAAAGTTGTAATCTTTCTTCATTATTAGTTTAATTAGTATCTAGTTTATTCAAGTTCGACATTTATCAATAGTTTACATTTAGTTTCGGGTTGTAATTGGAAGGAAGAAAAGATTCGTCTTTACTAATTTCAATCCAAGTTTACTCCTTTAGTTATGGGTATAATTTCTCATCCATATTTATTGTCTTCTTCAATTATTTACATGTTATTATAGCTTAATTAATTGTCTTCTTATTATGTTTCCACTTGTTATTTACTTGCTCAAGTTTCCATCTTTTATGCTCAAACTTACAATTATGTTTGAGTAGTGTATTACTAGGGTGGAGGGTAATCTTGTGTAGTTAATATGGATAGATTATTGACTTGAATAAACAAGTTTTACATGGGTAATTTCTCTACTAATGGTCATGCATATAAAGTGTTTGTGGAAATGTCTCAATGAGAATTCGAGTCAATTCCATTATCGTATAACTTGTTGGGTGAGAGCTTGACTTGTAATTAGATAATACATGACGATTAGTGGGTTTTGGGTAATTAGAGCGAGAGTTCAATTATGCTTAACCTTGGGTTAGTCTCACATCGAGGGGTGGAGATTTTCCTTTGAAATTGCCTTAATTACTTGTTTAATATATGTCATTACTCGAACCATTGTCTACATGGGTAAACCCAACACCCTAGTCCCTTTAATTATCATCTTATTTGCTTTAGTTTTATTTCACTTGTTAGTTGTTAATTGTAGTCTTATTTGTTTGTTTATCAACCACCCAATTACTTTGCTAGAACTAAACTAGGAAACAAACAAATGATTTAAGATCCAAAATCCCGTCTCTTGGGTTCGACCCTCGCAATACTACAACGGGCAACCGTACACTTGCGGGGTAATTAAAACCGTAACAGCAGGAGCCTCCCCAATAATTCGGCAGCAGGGACTTACAGTCCTCTACCAGATACAACTCTGAAGAATGCAGGTTCCACATACCAAAGGTTGGTGAACACAATGTTCAAAGAATAAATAGGCCACACCATGGATGTATACATCGATGATGTGGCGGTAAAATCAAAGCAAGCTGCACAGCACGCTAAACATCTGGCTGACACGTTCAGCACCCTGAGAAAATATGAAATGAAGTTGGACCCTTCAAAGCGCACCTTCGGAGTTTCCAGTGAAAAATTTCTAGGGTACATAGTGACAAGGGAAGGAAAGATGGTTCCCAGATCATGGAACATCAAACACCTGAAAAGATACTTCATATGAATGATCAACGCGGTTAGAAAGCCAGGTACCTAGTCTATCGGAAATAATTCCACTAGGTTCTGAGATTTGTTAAAACACCCCCGTTACTTCGAATTTTGAAAATATTTCAAATTTTTAAGTTTGAGTTATTCAGTTGCATCAAAATTATTCCGTTATGTTTAATTTTTCGATTTAAAATTTTTCAGTTATGTTTAAAACTTTTCGAAAACAAATCTTGCAAAACTGGTTCGATATGAATTTACATTTCCGTATAGAGAGGAGTGTGGGTTACGGCTAAGTACGCAGAACCAGAACGAATTAGCCTCCAGTGCAACTTAGCACCCACGCAAGCGGGGCTCCTCTGAAACAGAGTGGGCAAATAAATCCCAGAGCCTCCAGTCAACGAAGCCGGCATCAAACAGCGAAAAAGTGCACGCACGAGAAAACAAAAGTTACGCCTGAAACGGCAAAATAGAAACGATTGATGCGCAACACGCGCACGCAAACACGATCATTCTCACGACACGTTGATAGACATTGCATACACAAAATACAACATTCAAAATGTATCTAACCACAACATAGGCTAGATCGCTAAATCATACATTAGAAGATCATCGCATACACCTAGCTAGGTTGCATCACTAACGTTTTTCATGTACCAGCTACACAAGCAAGATCTCACAGAGGGTCCTAGCACCAGAATCACCCTTAGCGACACCAGAGGTAAAACAGTAAAGTTATGAGGTGGCTGGCCCCGTCTCCTGCCAGCTACATCTAGCATCTACCACCATCTAGACCCAGTCTCCAGCAGGCAGCAGCATCTAGTGGCTACACCCAGCATCCGGCAGTGTCTTGTGGATGGACCCAACGCTCATATGATGGATCTAGCATCCATCAGCTTCCACTAGTTCAACCCAACGTCCATCAGCATCTCTCGGCATCAGCCAGCTGGACCTAGAATCCATCAGCATCCTCCGGCATCTACCATCTGGACCCAGAATCAATCAGTGTCCACCTGGACCCAGAATCCGCTCAATTGTAGCATATATTGGTAGGAATCTACAAGTCGATATCTGCAAGCATCTGCAGACCTTCACTTCCAGACTAGCAGAAACACGAAGAGCCTGAAAAAGGGTCCTGGGGAAGGGAGCTCGTCTGCTTCTCTAATTCGCCTCCATATGAATCTATTAGCAGGACTCCACCTAGATACCTATGTGGCCTTATTTATATACCAACAGGGGTAGGGAGACACAGACATTCTGGGTGTAGTGTAGGAGTTCAGAGTTACGTCTGATGTGTCAGGAAGGTAGACATGTCCTGGTCCCAGCAAAGCAGCAACAGCTTGTTCCTACAAAATACCAGTAGAGGTTCCAGCAGAATGACAACAACGTCCAGAACCTGAAAGACTAATTTTCCTCCTCATCTTGAGGCTGCTGCGAAGGAAAATTGGGGGGCAATTGTTAGGGGTAAAATTTACAATTTTTATGAACCGGCATGTGGCAAGCAGCGAATGGGTAGGTTGAGAGTAAGAGGATTGGTGAAAGGAAGACCATAAAATCAATGCAGAAAACGATGTATAGAAATTTGGGGAAGTCCAAGTCAAATATGTTGAAAATTCCACATAATTAATTCCTACTCTTGGGAATTGATTCCTAGAAATCAGAAAGGGAATTAAGGGGAATTTGAGGAAAAAAGATTATAAAAGGAGGAGACATCACAAGGAAAAAGGGATCATTGGAACGCAAGACACAAAAACTCATCAACTTCATCTTCCATCTCCAAGCTCACTTCCATCGATTATCATAGAAAATATCGTTGTTTCTTCCTTACTTGCGAAAATATTACAATTATAGTGATAATCTTGGCGGGATTCCGACTCCCTCCCGCGGTTGTTCCCACATCGGGTTTTCCGCGTCACCAAATTTCCTTGTGTCAATCTTTTTATTTCGTTATTTTACATTCGTTTGCATCGTTTATTTTGATTCCCACGTGACTATAGATCGATCGCTTTGACCCACAATTTAAATCGATACCTTGGTCAAATTTTGGCTAAAACATAGAGTTTTCCGCATCACCAAAACCTCTTGTGTCATTATTCCCTTATTTTGTCCTTTACATTACTTATATCGTTATTTCGTCATAAATCACGTACATATACCGTCACAACCCACATATATTTTAATCCCCCAATGGCAATACGGGGCTAAAAGAGTGGTCACTTTAACCCCTCAAAAGCGTTTTTTGAGCCATAATTGGTTGTTCATTTAAAAAAAAAAAAAGCCCAAAATGGTGTATCATGGATGAAGCAAAGCTCCTTAAAAAAGGTTAACGGAATTAGTTCAGTCATGCAAACTATGTTTTTCCAACAAAAATGGATCTTATTTCTCTACGCACTTCTATCTAGGTCTATTAATTAATTCTTATTTACATCCGTGTATAAATATGTACCTTATTCTATGTACAATATACATCGAACCTATTACCAAAGAAGTTCAATTCTAGCTAGTAACCCCTACGATATATAATTCGAGAAAATAATAAACATAATGGGAGAAAGTGTGACATTTTTCCGTAAAAGAACATTAGTAAGCACGAGACCGGTCCAGCCTTCATGCAAGATACATGAATTATCAGCCCTTGATCTTATGATGGAGAAACATCGCCTTAACATAATCCATTATTATAAAACTCCATTAGGAATGCAATTAGGAGAGTTTCCCACAAAAATTAGGGAGAATCTTTCAGAAACACTTTCATATTTTCCTGTTGTTATTGGAAGACTAATGAAGGATAATAATACTAATAATAATGAGATGATGGGAAAATGGGTGATTAAGTGTAATGATGCAGGTTTAAGATTTGTAGAAGCCAATGCTAAGGGAAGTGTAGAAAAGTGGTTGGAAAATGTAGATGATGAAAAAGAAAAGATGTTGGTTCATTGGGAGGATATGTCTCATGTTCCATATCATTGGTCTACCTTTTACATTAAGGTGAGTCAAATATTGCATGAATTTTATTTAAACTTCCCCTTTAGGAGACGGTCTTCCAATAAGTTATTGAGAGACTATTTTTTCGTACTCTTTTATTTGTATTTCGTATCCTTTTATTCGTATTTCGTGACCCTTTTATTATCGCTGGTCGTGACATAGTGATTTCGTACTTATTTACATAATAAATGTACACATTTTATCTTTAATACTGATGTGTACCTATTTTATTAGGTTTAGTATATTTTTTCTTAAATTTATACAATAATTTCTCAATAAACTTATTGAGAAGTCGTTTGTCAGGAGACATACTCTTCCCCACATGCATACAACGTTCCTAAGTGAGCTATATTAAATTGATTTAATTTATAAAAAACATATTGAGTCTTATTGACAAATCCCGTTTACCATGGTAAAATCCAAATCCTCTATCTCATTTACTTGTCAATCTTGTGTCCCAATTATAACTAATATTTATCATATTTCTATACATGTGTAACATTTTCATGATATATAAAACTATTTGTTTTGTTCTATATAGATTGTGCACTTTTTTTGTACATGTTTTCATACAACTTAACTAATTAACAATATTAACAACTTAACTAATTATCAAAAAAAAAAAACTAATTAACAATAAAAAATCAAATGGGATAAAACATTAGTGTGATTTAAATGTAAATAAACAAAATGATTGAAAGTGGATTTCTTATTACTTATTAGGTGGCATTCGTTATGAAACCACATTATATACTTCCTTCGTGTCGGTTATTTGTTATTTATTTCTATTTTGGGTCTATCAGTGAATTGTTATCTATTTCTACTTTTGACAAGTTTTATATGTAGAAAGTAGTGTGTAAGTGGATGAAATAATAATATTATATTACTTTATTAGACATTCACTTTCATTTTCTTGGTCTTAATACAATAAATAACAAATGATCGAGACGGAAGGAGTACGAACTAACATTGTTTTCATATACTAGGTAACTGAATTTGAAGAAGGTGGTTTGGCATTGAGCTTAAGCTGTGCACATATTGTAGCAGACTCGGTATGTGCAACACTATTTCTAAAGGCTTTAACGGATATATGTTTAAGCGGTAGAGTTTTAGTTCCGCCTTTCCTCCATTCACTTCCTCGTAATAGATTAAATTTCCAAAAGCCCAATAACTACTTAATAAACACCTACAAATCCCTCTTAGAAAGTCCAGGCCCATTAGTGGCCCAACATTATAAAACCATTGCTCTTGAATTCAAACATGATATGGTCCAATCTTGCATGAATTCGGCCCAGTTAAACGGGCCCACAAATGATGCATATTCTCCTGCTTGCATTGCTCTTATTCGGTTGCTTTGGAATTGTATAAGTAGAGTTAAGGGAATGAGGCATGGAGGCCATGGACTTATTGACATGTCCTTATGTTCAAATATGAGGAAGATTTTAGGTCTAGATCAAGGTTTCTTTGGTAATTGTATAATTTATAACAAAGTTTTTGGGAATGGCATACGAGTCGATGACTTAATGTCGTCGACAAAGGCGATAAAAGCAGCAATTGAGAATGTTAACAGAGACGGGATTTTGGAGTTGATCGAGTGGTTGGAAAATTATAACCATGATCATCCTTCATCATTTGTGGTGGATGGGATCAGCCTCGAATTTATTAATTTAGAGAATATGGACCCTTATTCAAATATATTCGCAGAAGGTTGTAGACCAATTAGGGTTTCTTATTATAGCGAATCAACCGTTGAGAAAGATAAAGTCTTGATTCTTCCTTCGCATCCGAATGAAGGTCGATTAAGCAAGATTGTTATGGTTACACTCCCAAGTGATGAAGTTATCAAGTTATGTGAAGATGAACATCTTACTCGTTACTCGCCCGTTATTCTAATGGGGCCAAAACATAAGTGAACATACTGCAAGATAAATAAGTTGTTGGTATTAGCTTGTGTAGGCTATGTTGTATTTAATCTTTAAACAATATATTGATTTTATTGTATCTCTTATGGATTATATACCTTTTGGAGTATTATACCAGTCGATCTTGCACTTCGTTGTATCGCCTTACTGCACTTTGTCCCTTTCACGCTCTACCTCTTGGACCTAACTTCAGGACTCGCCGACCATGTCATACCCTCCTCACATGAC
Organism: Silene uniflora; assembly: GCA_018983105.1. Classification (NCBI taxonomy): domain Eukaryota; kingdom Viridiplantae; phylum Streptophyta; class Magnoliopsida; order Caryophyllales; family Caryophyllaceae; genus Silene; species Silene uniflora. Next base: position 5,265 of record JAGPOY010004604.1, on the reverse strand, counting down.
GCCTCTTAGGAATGATACTACCTCCGATTCTTAGGAACTGCCCAATTCCTTATTTGACCTATTAACTAGAATTACTGAATTACCCCATTTCAGCGCTTGTTAGTATAATTCGCCGTTTTTATTGGTGAGGCCCACCGCCCACTCACAAAGTCACAACTCAAAAGTCACAACCTTAATCCTTGCACAAAAAGCAAATGGAGCATTTCCGAATGATCAGACCATCAAAATCAGTCAGTCCTAATGAAACCGGACGGACAGAGGTAGTATAAAATTAAAGAAAGAAGATGCAGGGGAACAGAACACACTGTCTTTTGCAAGACCAAAAAAACATGGTCACTCATCTGTCATTGTACAGCCCAATCGTTGGGTACATAATTTGCTCAAACAAATTACACAATATAAGAGCAGGGGGTGGGAAATCTTACAAGGGTATGAATGCTCTATCTATCAGCATTTAGCAAACAAAGAATGTTAAAACTAGAAACCGCTACAACAATTACTCGTGTTGATATAAAATACAGTATTTGCACCGTCAAATATACAGTTGGTTCAGAACTTCAAACAATTGGAGACGTTCAAAGTTTGGAATCACCACGTTATCCCCTTGCAGAATTATTATGACGTTGATTTCTGAAGTAACTTAGAAGATTCTGTGCCTGCAGAAACAAAAAGACCAACGAACAGAATGACATTTCCTTCAAAATGTAAATGATTATATGACTATCCTCCTTGTTACCCTTTCCAATTGACCAAAGACATAATACTATTCTTTGATTATGTATTACGATGGAGCAAAGGAAAATGATCAACTAAATTTGACTATACTTCTTTTCAATTATTAAATACAAAGTACTCAAAAGAGTCCTCTACACGATTATCATTATGTCATCAGGAAACAACCCCTCAGTGTCGTTGACACGGGAGTAGGATTGCGTACATCACCCTTCTTAATCAGTCATTTGAGGGAGCCTTAGTTCTAAAAGGAACGAGACACACCTCTTCTGAATTTGCAAGATGACCAACATACGGAGTAAAAGTTAGGGATGATGGGGAAAAAGGAAGGGAATAATAATAAAAGAATAAAACAAATGAATATAGAAATGGCACAATAAGGGGCCTCACAGGCAGCTCCTTATCTAAAAAGCGCACCAGGGTGTTTCTATTGGCATCTCACTGCGCCTTGGGCATAAGCATTTCCCAGGTGCCCTATTTAGAACTCAGGTGGAAGCCCTAAACCACTAGTGTAATGTTAGTTCTTTCTATCCTCAAAACTATTAGAAATCAAACTAATACCTTCTCTTTGGCTCTAGGTGTCCCTGACTGAGATAACGCGACCAACGGCGGTACAGCTCCCTCCTGAAGCACCAAATTACAAAATCGAGTACTGTAGGTACAAAGCTGCAAAAGTGCGGCAGCTGCGTTCTCCTTCCCTCTTGCAGAACCCAACTCAACAACCTCTACAAGAACCGGAATTCCCCCTGCGTGCCCGATGGCAACTCTTCCCTCGGGAATCGTAGCTAGATTTGCCAGAACGGCAACCGCCTTATCGACCATGCCGGCAGCAGGGTCCATCAACTCCACTAAGTGCTTCACGGCACCAGCCTGGACAATCCTAGCTTTATTCTCATGATATATAGACAAATTAAATAAGGCAGTAGCGGCATCTTTCTTTCCCCGAGGAGTCCCATTACCCAACAACTCAACCAAAGGACCAATAGCCCCCGACCTGCCTATTTTGGATTTGTTTTCCTCAATTACCGATAGGCTAAAGAGAGTGGCAGCCGAGTTTTCACGGGCTTCTGGGGTACCAGTCTGGAGGACATGGATTAAAGGTTCAATTGCATCTGCATTTCCAATGGCAATTTTGTTGTTATCATTTATCGACAGATTGAGGAGAGCAGTGACAGCGTTCTCTTGAGTCTTTGGATCAGTCGATCTAAGCAGGTCAACCAACAAGCTTATGGCCCCACAGTTGGCTATCACAATCCGGTTATCCATGTTGTGTTTGGCAAGTAGTCGTAATTGAGACGTTGCTTCTCTTTGAGTTTCGATTAAACTGCTTTTTAGGTCCTCAATCAATTTATTCACTTCAGCTTCAATCTCTGCGAGATCAGGTCGTGTCTCCACAGCAGGTGAACGTGAAGATGCCATTCGAGGAATAAGCCTCTCCGAAGGTCTTCGCCAAATGTTGTGGCTTCGGGATCTAGCTTCACCTAGTCTAGGAGATAGCTCAGGTTCCTTTGGGGAAGTTCTCGATGTGAAATCAGCATGTGGATCTTTGGGGATTTCTCCTGAAACATCAGGACTCCCAACAGATGGACTTCGTGAACCCTGATTGCCATCTACAAACTGGGGGGGAAATCTTGCATCCCCAACGACATCAGCATCACGCGTAGTTATGTCATTCCGTTCAGATGAGTGTTCATCAGAGCTACATGCATTAGTGTATTCTATTCGGGATGGTGACACAGGATGCTGGCCATTTGATTCCACAATTGAACTCTCGGAATGAGTCACCCTGTCTTCCAGAGATCCCTTACCAACATCCAAACCATGCTCATTTTCAACCATACCAAATGCAGAGTTATCAAAGGAAGAACGGGTATGGTATGGGGAAGTCCTTTCACGGTAAAGCTCACTTGAAAAGCTGATGACCTTCTTTTCAGAGATCGCAGAGTGAATTGAGTCAGTCAATGAATTTTGGTTACCTTTATAATGAGGCCTTGGATGAGAATCCTTCAAGGAACCAGAATTTGTATGTGAAAGTAGGGAAAATTGCTGATCTTGATTGATAGACTTCAAGGGATCAGGGAGCTTCACATTGTTTATGTCACACCAGTTCGCAATGAGTGCCTTAACAGTATAATTGGGTATCAAATTGGTGTGGCCTAATGTCTGCCTAGTCTTTGGACAGACAGTAAGACCAAGATCAAGCCATTTCCTGATATAAACACGTTCATAGGTTTGCCCTGAAGCTACAATCACAGGGTCTGTCATGAGTTCAAGTGAAAGGGGACAGCAAAAATCAGGTGGTATAGGGACGGGTGTACAACTCTGAGACTGCTTTAACATGACAAGGCGATCATGCATGCGTGTAACTAGTGTAATTAACTGTTCAATATAATCCACTTCCGCATTCTTTTCAGCCTGGTCAGCATTCTCTTTCAACTTTTCAAGTGCCACAGCCTCGATAAGAATCTCCTGATTAGATCTCAAACCTACACAATTTGCAACTTTCACAAGCAACTCAGAGCTAGGGCCATGGCTGCTCATTTGGTCGCTCAAAGCCTCAGCAATGACTATGGATGTAGCATCACAACTTAAGTTCTTCACCTTTTGCATACATTGCTGTTCAACCAGAACAACGTAAGTGTATATACAAGATAAGATTATGTAGTTCAATGATGTCAATGTGAACTACAACAGAGAGTTCTAGAAGTAAAGTATCTTAAAATTTAAATTAATACTCCCACCATTTTTCGATAATCCCATTTTCCTTCAGTAGAAATTTAATCATTTAGCCCCATCTCCATTTCTAGCATATTTCCGTTTACAAAATGACCACTTCATCCACTCTCTCATCTCACATATGTGCAATTCAATTATCAATCCTCTCTCTCATCCACACACGTCCAATTAGATGACCACTATTACCCCTACCTTTTTCCTTGGCTTAAAATTTGTGCCAAACCCCTTAAGCTTAGTGAAAAATGAAGGGAGACTTTGTCATGCATAAAATTCAGATGAGTTCGTTTTGCACTTTTGCTCATTACGTGTATGACATGGCCTTACAACCAGCAAGAGAAACTACCTCTAGAGATGTAGGGATCAGCTCTGAAGGACAGGACTGGAGTGAATCTTTCAACAGGCGAAAGAATTCCAGAGCAGAGGTCTGGATCCTTGACGTCAACAACTCAGCTTGAAGTGCCTACAGATAAGATAAATCAGAAGGCATGCATCAGACAATTTCAGGAGACCAGCATGCATCTTTTTGTCTGGAAGTAATAAGTCAGCACGGAAGTGTACACTTTTATGCCCTGAAAACTATTCAGACTTTAATACTCTTTTAAGTCCATTATTCAAAAACACGCTTCATTCAAGCATTTTTTTCAGCATTCGACACAGTTAGAGTATCAGTGTGTAGTTTGGTCATTATACGTGGTTACTACTTACTATCATAAGAAATAGAAGTAATCAAATATGGCTCTTGTATAAATGGTAGGGTTTGGTAGAGTATACAGCCTAGACAACTAACGTGACACTATCATAAGAAAGATAAACCAAAAAAAAAAAAAATAACGGGTTTAGTATGAATGATAGAGTTTGGAAGAGTATACAGTAGAGACAACTAAAGTAATACTACCGGAAATCATATTCAGAAGACAATTCACATAAATCTATGAGGTTGTGGATCAAAATAGAACAAAAGCTGTAAACTAGGGTACATGACTACGGTCAAAACAAAACCAATAATTACTGGCATCCAGCAATTTGAAAAACTAAGTTGAACTTAATTGAAACAGAACATTCACAGCAGCTTTCATTATCCAATCAATGAACAAAATCACAGCGACGATTCTTCAACCACAGGACCAAGCAAACTTCATAAACTCCAAAATGCAGCATTATGCCCCTTCAAAATATTATGAGTGTCCTTTTCCCTTAAGGTCTCCAAATTGTGATTAAATTGCCAAACCAGGATATAATATTAGGTCAAACTCCAAAATACAATATAAAATACTAGATTCATGTCCATGTAACTGAATTACTCTTGAAAAGGTTTGCCTACTCATTGACAATAACCAGCCCATTGAAATGACATTCCATAATGTTGAAGGAACAACACAGCAAGACAATTCCAGATTGGGGCAGGCTCAACAGTTTGCGTAGACAGATCAATGCAAGAAGGAAACAGGAAACAAAACTCCTTTGATATATACAAAAGATTTTAAAGACATACAAGATAAACTCTGCTTGACAATGAATCCCAGCTCTCCATAACATCTCGTGACTCATCAAGGGACAGCCCAATTTGTTCGAGTGGGTTGCTAAGTAGTTCATCAGACGCTACTTTGGTGTCTATAACTGCGTCAAGTATCGACTTTAACAACTTTAATATTTCTTCCATCTTTTGAGTATTTTTCCGCAGTGGTTCTAAATTAAAGTTGTCACTTGACGATAAACGCAAAAAAGAAGAGATATTGTGAAGAAGAGCCCTCCACAATGACACCTCCATCAAATCTGCACTGAGTTTCAAAGCAACAA
>JAGPOY010004603.1:0-11791 GCA_018983105.1 Silene uniflora | reverse complement strand
TAAATTTAAAAAATATTATTTTAATATTTTCAATTAAAAAATTAATTTAAAATTCAATTTTATATCATTAAATAATAAAATAATTATTAAAATAATGAATAAAATAATATTAAAAATAATTTAATTTCAAAAAGTACGTTTTTCGGTTAAAAAATGACAAAATAAAAGACGCCAAAAACTTTTCTCTGACCCGTATTCTGACCCTAACCCGACCCGAGACCCGTATGACCCGACCCGTATCTGACCCGACCCGTATTTGACCCGACCCGTTTTCTGACCCGACCCGTATGACCCGACCCGGGACCCGACCCGTTTGACAGGTCTAATAGGCACGCTTTAGTTTTGTTGGATGAAAGGAAGTCCCATGCACGTAGGTTTCGTAAAATTCAAACCACAAGTTTTGATCTTCTTCTTTCTTTATAACTTAGGTAAGTATCGGGTCTACGTATATTACTCCGTGATTCCACGTTAGCGAGATTGCGATTGAATCTTAAAATCAATTTTTCCCCTGCATGTACACTAAACGTATCCCACCACTTTCAATAAAATATGAGAAGGCGGTACAAAATCTCGAAAATAATTGAGGTAGAAAAGTGAGAACACGACATCACAGCCTAGTAAAGAATTTCAATATCACCATCTTGTATGCACACTATTAAGCATAAGACTATGTTTATCCACAGACTCGATATAAGTCTCAACAACAGTAAAATATTACCATTTTATTTTCAAGACTCAACTCATACTCTTTTATTTCTTCCTCATTATCCCTCAGACTCGTAAAAATCTGAGCTTCAGACTTGCAAAAATATATGGGACCCATTCAATCCACTTTTTACACATACAAAATACTATTCATCAGTCTCAAGTTGAGTCTTGGATTTCCAAGACCCAACTTAAGACTTCATGAAATTTTTTCCACTTTATCCAAGTCTTAGTTTCAGACTTGCAAAAAATCTGAGCTTGAGACTCAACTTCATACCCTGAATAATCTTAGTCTAATGTAGATATATAATTACAACTAATCCGTGTCAGTTGTTAACAGACCTCATAATAAAAATAAGTGAAATTTCGAGCAGTCTTTTGGCAATGTGCTTCAGTCACATTTACAACAGCCATACATTAATCCACCTTTTTTTTTTTTTTATGACGATGGGGTTGAATCCCCCCGGGCCCATGCATTTCCGCACCACCACATGGACCATGTAAGCCACCCCTTTTGGGGGCTGCAGTGGCCAAATGGTCATCGCCCCAGCTGGTAGTCGAACCTGGGACCTCTCAACTCCTGCATTTCTGCAAGCTTCAAGGTTTAACCCAGCTACCACTAGACTAACACCACTTGGTTCCACCTTTTATTCTACTCCCTCCCATTTTCTATTTTGTTTCCCTTTCCTTTTCATCTACTTTTCTCTTTGTTCCTTCTTTTCTTTTTTGGTCAACTTTGTGTGGTCCAAAATCAATTTTATGTGGGGTCATGTGTATTGTGTGGTTCATATTGATTCACTTATTTCTTATGCCAAAAAGAAAGGGGGACAAAATAGAAAATGGGAGGAAGTATTATATTATTGTATATTATTGTATAATGAAGTATATTACTCCGTATTATTTGACAAAAAATCACTTGTGTCAAAAATAGACTAACATTTTTTGGAATTATTAGGAGAAACATATAAGTATACATTCTCATATATATGGCCTTCCAAACTTTTAAAGGACCATAATATGGATTTAATAATACATTTATATTAATTTTTTGTTTATTGGACGGTTTCATGTCTTCTGTTTAGTTGGTTAATTACTCATCTGCTCTGTTTACTTGGAAGTATATTGGAAAATGACATTAACTAAACAATAATGTGGAGAACCAATAAAAATAACAAGGGCTTATTTAATTTGTTTGTTATGTTCAAAATGATCAAAAGTTGCTTATAATATGGATGAAGCTTGATGCATGCTCATGTCTTAAGGATGGTTACTAATTTGAATTACCATTCTACGTTTCTACTTTTGTCCCGTCTACAACTCGACTTTATGTTTTAGTTGGAATTTCGGTTTTAAACAAGAATCTGTGTGTATATTTTTTAGTTGCCCAAAGTTGGCAAAGTATTCATATATATGATGTCTAAAGTAGTTTATAAGACTGATAGAGCCTCCTTGGACTAATTTGTTTATTTTAAATAGATCCGTAAAAGAGGCCCGATCAGGATGATCCAGTCCGAATAACTTGACCTGAACCTGATCCGTACCCGAATTGAGGACTCTAATATGTCCAAAACCCAAATTAACCCGACTTTATTTCATACAAAAATGTTTATTATTACACACAAATCGTGATTCCCAATTAACTAATGTCATACCAGGTGGAATTCAAAGAGGAAGATCGAAGTGGAGCACAAAAGAAAACGTGGAATTGGTGTCACGGTGACATAGTGCAGTGGACTTAGGTAACAGCATGAACAAAAGATAATGTTATTAAATGCCGCTAAATGACAATAAATCGAGTAATGTCATCAGCTATGACTCGTTGCTGACATGGATTACTATATTTTGGCCTTTTCTGCCATCCCATCATCCTTGTCATCAACCATAATTATAAGATTGGGTCCATACTCCATACATGCCTACATACGGATTGCGTACACATACAGTCTTCGTAGAATTGGCAACCGGGTAGGTTCGGGGCGGATTTGATCGAATTGGTCACATTGAGTTATGACTGAATTCGGCCATTCGGGCCATGTTCAGATCGCTTATGGATCGAGCTGGTTGAGTCAATTCTTAACTTGGTTCGGCTCCACTTGAATTCCAGCCGTTGTCAGGACGCGTCATCAAGATAGGTTTTTCGGGTTAGGTCGAAATTGGGTCAGGTTTGATCGGGTTGGGTCATTGGTGGGTCCAATCGTTCTGATAATTTGGTGAGTCAAGTTTTGCCTGGTTTGCCTTTTCAATTCATTATCTGGCTGATTTTCCTGACCATTTTACGAGTTCGAGGTAAATCCAGGTCATTATAAAACAAATTTATAAGGTTAATGTTACATATATTTCTATAAACTTTGTTAATAATACGGGTTAAGGTCTCAGTTATATTTTGGGCCAAAATTATCTTTTAATTTCGATCAAATAGCATTCAAGTCAATTTTGCTTATTAGGTCGTTCGAGCCAGATGGGAGCACGTCCAAATATGTATCAAATTGACACAGCTTACAGGTCATCTCGGGTCAGGTGACAACTGTTGGAAATGATGGATGGGAAAGAGCCACAACCAACAATTGCTTTTTGCTCACTTTGTCCCACATCGGTGGGCAAAGCCTCCATTTCCTTGTTTATATTGACTAGTGTACTTCACTAGTCAATTGAGAGAAACCAAGGGGCTTTTGTATGGATTGTTGGGCCTGTGGGTTTGGGTCCAACCACACACGCGCGCCGCCCGCCCGGCCCGGCTCGAGCTCGGGTTTGGGTTTGGGTAGAGCACCTGCGGTGCGGGCCACTTTTTAAGTTTTTGGGCCTGCGTGTGTTTTGGACTGTCCACATTCAATGTAACGGATTATGTTTGAGCCTTTGAGGTTTGTAACAGTCAGTCAATTAAGACTGTTAGTGGAGCGATTAAAAGGCTATTATTGCTCCACTAACTCCGTCTTGACTGCTCGTTTTGTGGAGCAGTTTTTGGCTCCTCTGTTTATCTATTTTCTTATAAATAGATCAACACTCCTCACTCTGAAAATACATTTCTCTCAACAATTCATACATCTCTTTCTATATTATAATTTCTGGGTATCGCCTTAAGTCGTTCCAAGTCTCACAGTTTCGAGTGGGCGAAACTGCGTGGAGACCGTAGTGTTATCCTTGGGGAACTACCGGCACTAGCTGATCGCCACCACGGTCGTTCCGGAAATATAGTTTTCAGGGCAGTGGCCTCTACCACGGCACTACATTTCTTACGGTTCTGTCTTCTGCCTTTATTAATTTTTTCGATTCCGTTTGTTGTGTTACCGCATTTTTCCAACAACAACCAAAGTCAAGCAATTGTGATCGTGATTGTGGATAATCTAACTTGATTTATTTACTTTTTAATAGTTTCCAAAATATAATATACTTATATTATACTTGTATTATATTTGTTTATGTTAATAATTAACATCTTTATGCTAATTAATATGGGGCATGTTTATTTTAAGGAAAATTATCAGATTCCGGTGTTCTTTAAATTTATACTTCAACCAAAACTTTATAGTATTTACATTGAAGTCCCTTGTTCATGTCCATCGCACGGTGTTATTGTTTTAAAACTTTATAGTATAATTAATTTGTATAGATTTATTTAATTACATTGAAATCCCTTGGTTTCTTGATTTAATATATAGTATTGATTGATTGATTGATTGATTATGTAAGAAATAGAATATTAGTTTAAGTGTTTATGGGTTATTCCGTTCATTGAACTCGGCCCATCCCGCGCGTTAAATATTCGGGTATGGACAAGGTATTTTAAGAAAATAACAAAGGCCCGACCCACTAACCTGTCCTAAAACCGCTAAGCCGCTTGTCTGTGAACCAAAAATTTGACGTGAGTCTGGCCCAAGCCCGCATTCGATTACCTCTATTGTGTGTATACACTATCTGATATATAAAGTTGATTTTTTTTTGTCTGTGTATACACTATCTGATTTAGTCTTGATTCAAACTGGCCAGTAGGACCATTAATGTAGTAAAACCGTCCCTCACTAGTTTTAACTTTTAACACTCGTGAAAAAATTGTTCGCCTCTAGACGTTCTACATTAAGATGTTTCTATGGTGTATTACAAACTTGTAACACTCATGAAAAAATTGTTCGCCTCTAGACGTTCTACTAGGGCTGAGCAAAAAATCCGATTATCCAAATTAATCAGATATCTGATCCGTATCTGATCCGATTTTTTGGATATCTGATCCGAAAGTTAAGTTTGTATCAAGTATCTGATCCGAAATCTTTGGTTTTGGTTTGGATATGGATTTTAGAATTAAAACATTTGGATATCCGATCTGATCCGAATTTACAGTTTTCTAGTATAATTTCGATAAAATACAATTTTATCTGATACAACAACTTAATAAAAGTTTAAAATATAACAGAAATATGTAAGTGATACTTAAATTTTATGTTGAGAATATTGGAGTAACAATACTAAAGAAAATCATCGTGTGTAAAACGATGAATATGATTGTGTTTCAAACTTAATTTTGAAGTAAATTCCAAAATATGGAGATCCGCATCTGATCAATTTGTTTTGGATATCCGAAATATTTGATTTGAATATTATTGGATATATTAGGAAAGTTAGTTAGGATTATAACTAACTAATCAATAATAGGAAAGTTGTTATGAGACTACCAAATTAGTCTTGGTTGTAGTATATAAGCAAGGCAAGATCATTGTAACAAACACAATTTTATAATATACAAATTCAATATTAATCATTCAATATGAAGAATTCACACATTTACAATATTTTACATGGTATTAGCAAGACGGTTTCGATTTCTGGGAATACCAATTAGGGATATTCATATCTTCATCTTCATCTTTCTTTTTCTGGGTTCATCATCTTGGTTTTCTGGGTTTCGTACATTTCTCCATCTTCAATCAGAATCTTGATTGAAGATCTAATACAACAAGTTGGTTAGGTATATCTCAGTTTCTTTCGTATTACATTTACGCTTCCGCTACTAAAAGTTCTATTGTTTACATTTCTTCAAAGTTATAATCATGCCGAGTTTTGAATCTGTCAATCCTTCTTCATCCTATGAATATTATGATGACCCACTGTTTTTAGCTCAAACTGAGCAATCTACTGCTAGTTTAGTTACTTCTATTTTTGATGGGCACGATTTCATGGGTTGGAAGAGGGATGCTTTAATGGCTTTAATATCAAAGAACAAAGATTCTTTCATTGATGGAACTTTTCTAAGACCACCTAAGATAGATAAGAGATATCATCAATGGGGTCGATGTGATTTTATGGTCAAAAATTGGATTTTAAACTCACTAGTTAAGCCTATTAAGGACAACATGAAATATGTCAACTCTGCTCAAGAGCTATGGAATGAATTGATAGAGAGATATGGGCAAGCCAATGTTCTTGAAATATACCAATTACAGAAGGAATTAGATGCCCAATCTCAAGATAATTCTTCTCTTGTGGATTACTATGGTGCTATGAAGAATCTGTGGGAGAGTTTAGATGGATTGAATCCAATTCCAACCTGTTCCTGTGGAAAGATTAGCTTGTGTTCATGTTCTTTGATCAAAAAGTTCATTGACAGAGAGAACACATGCAAATTAATTCAGTTTTTGATGGGCTTAAATGGTGGATATGACACCATTAGGTCTCAGATTTTGGCTATGGAACCTCTGCCAACCATAAACAAGGCATTGGGTCTGTTACAGAAGATAGAAAGGCAAAAACAAATCACTGATGTGGTCCACAATTTGTCTGAAGTTAATGCTTATGCCACATACAAGTACAATGATCAGAAGAAGGTTACTGCAGCAACATCTGGTTCTGAATCTGCTGTCAAGTTCTGTGATCATTGTGAAAATAAGGGGCATACTAGAGCTACCTGTTTTGGTTTAAATAAGTGTCCACATTGCAACAAGTTTGGGCATAACCCAGATAATTGTTTCTTGGTTAAAGGATTTCCTGAGAAAAACAAGGGTAAGGCCAAGATTGCTATGCATAAGGCTGAGACTACTGTTGGAAATATCAACAGAGCTGCAAATACTGCAAATATCATTCCTGATTCTCCACTTGAGGATAGTGTTATGGCTGCAGCAGTTAATTCTCAAGACCATGCATCTGTTTCAACTGTATCTCCTGATGTCTTGGATGGGATCATTTCTTCTGTTGTTGATCAGGTGCTCCTCAGAATTTCTGGTCAACAACAATCTGCTAAGACACAGTCTAATGCTCAGACACAGTCTGGGTTATCCTCTTCCAGTTTTGCAGGTATTATTTCTTCTTCATCTGTTAATGTTGCATGTAAGTCTGTTTTTATGTCTGATTGGATCATAGACACTGGTGCCTCTGATCATATGACACATAGACTTGATATATTAACTGAAGTACAATGTTTTCCTGTTCCTATCAAAGTTGGTTTACCTGATAGTTCTATTAAGTTAGTTCATAGATTTGGTGTTGTACAATTAACTGATGCTGTTAAGTTACATAATGTGTTCTATTTGCCAGATTTTAAACAAAATCTGATGTCTGTTAGTAAGCTCATTGATCATAATTCTTTGTCTGTTACATTTTATGCCCATGACTGCCTTTTTCAGGACCTTTCAAGTAAATCTGTGATTGCACAAGGAAGGAGGATTGGGGACTTATATAGATTTCATGCTAGAGATAGGACTGTTTTGCATAAAAAGATTGTTCATCTTGTTCAAAAGTATTTTGATTCTAATAGCATGTTTTTAGATAGTTCTGTTTCTGCTCTTACTGCTGTATTAGATAAAAAGTTCAATTTGTTTCACAGTAGGATGGGTCATATGTCTGTAAAAAGATTCAAATTTGTGCCAACTATCAAAGCAAATATACATCCTGATTTTTCTTGTGAAACTTGTGTACTAGCTAAGCATCATAGACTGCCTTTTCCTTTATGTCATAAAAGAGCTATTTCTTGTTTTGATTTAATTCATATAGATGTATGGGGTCCTTATAAGACCCCTTCCTTATCTGGTGCCAAATATTTCTTGACCATTCTTGATGATCATTCAAGAAATACATGGACAATCTTATTCCAAAATAAAGATCAAGTTCCTGGTTTGCTAAAGGATTTCTTTGCCTATATCAAGACTCATTTTCATAAAGAGATTAAAACTGTAAGGTCTGATAATGGCACAGAATTCCTGCAACAATATTGTTCTGCCTTTTTTAAATCTAAGGGAGTTGTTCATCAAACCAGTATTGTTCGAACACCACAGCAAAATGGTCGAGTTGAAAGGAAGCATAGACATCTCCTTGAAACAGCAAGAGCAGTTAAAATTCAGGCTCATTTGCCAATAAAGTTTTGGGGAGATTGCTTGCTAACTGCCACTTATCTTATAAATATGATGCCTTCTGCTGTGGTTGCCAACAAAATACCTTTTGAAATTTTATTTGAACAATTGCCTTCATATGATAATCTCAGAGTTTTTGGTTGTATTTGCTATGCAACCATGCTCCCTACATTTTCTGATAAATTTGGAAATAGGGCAAGAAAGTGCATTTTCATAGGCTACCCTCATAATCAGAAGGGCTATAGGCTTTATGATGTACTTCTTCATAAAGTTTTTGGTATGAGACTGTTCCTGAGACAGTTACTGGTGAGGAAGGTGTTAGAAAATCAGCTCGACCAAGACAGTTAAGTACAAGGTTAAGAGGATACAATTGTGGCAAGCAGACACCAGGGCAGTCATCTACTGTTTCTAATGCTATCAGTCTGCAAGCAGCTGTATTGGATTAGATGTTTGATTTTGATAGTGAGTATGTGGCTTCTTTGGCCAATGCTCTGAAAGAACATGAGCCATATAGGTATTCTGAAGCAAAAAATGATTCCAGATGGTTGATGGCAATGCAAAATGAAATCGAGCCATTGGAGAAAAATCAGACTTGGGAATTGGTTACTTTACCAAAGGGCAAAAAGGCAATTGGTTCAAAATGGGTGTACAAGATTAAATACAAGTCTGTTGGGTCAGTTGAGAGATTTAAGGCTAGATTGGTTGCTAAGGGTTTCAACCAGGTGAAGGACAAGGACTTCAAACATACCTTCTCACCTTTTGCCAAGCTCACAACAGTAAGGACTTTGAAGCTGTTGCAGCCATGAGAGATTGGCCCTTATATCAGCTAGATGTTAATAATGCTTTTTTGCATAGACACCTGGATGAGGAGGTCTACATGAAGGTTCCTGAAGGTTATGAAGTTCAGGAGGGTATGGTCTCTAAATTAAAAAAATCTCTATATGGCTTGAAGCAAGCTTCAAGACAATGGAATAAGGAGCTTACAAAGTATCTAGTGCAGATTGGTTATACACAATCTAAACAAGATTATTCACTTTTCACCAAATTTGATGAAGAGTCAGGGAATTTTACCATTCTACTGGTTTATGTGGATGACATCCTTCTCACTGGGACTTCCGTTACTGAAATCAATAGAGTCAAGCAAGGATTGGACAAGGTTTTCTCAATTAAGGATCTAGGGTTGATGAGATATTTCTTGGGTCTCGAAATTTCAAGGAATAATACTGGAATCATGATCAATAAAAGAAAATACATTCTTGATATCATTAAGGATCTTCAGATGGAGAGCTGCACACCTGTTGCATTTCCATTGCAGAGAGGTCTTAAATTATCTACTGAGGATGGTGCATTGTTGGATGATCCTGAGCAATACAGGAGGCTCATTGGCAGATTACTGTATCTAAATCTGTCCATGCCAGATTTATCTTACACAGTGCAACATATTAGTCAATTTGTGAGTCAGCCAAGACTGCCTCATCTTCAAGCAGCATTACATGTGGTCAAGTATCTCAAAGGCACAGTAAATGCTGGTTTATTCTATAAATCACAAACTGGATCAGCAGTCACAACATATAGTGATGCTGACTGGGGACAGTGCCAATTCTCTTGCAGATCCCTCAGTGGCTACTGCATTTTCCTAGGAGACTCCTTAATTTCCTGGAAAACTAAGAAGCAGCCCACTGTGAGCAAAAGCTCTGCAGAATCTGAGTATAAGAGCTTATCAGTCACAACATCAGAGTTAGTTTGGCTTGACAGATTGTTGATTGATCTGAGAGTTACAGTTTCTAAGCCTATTCCTTTGTTCTGTGACAATAAGGCAGCACTTCATATCTCAGAGAGTCCAGTCTTCCATGAGCGCACAAAGCATTTGAGCATAGACTGCCATTATGTCAGAGAGAAGCAGGATGAAGGATTTTTATCTACTCAGCATCAGATATCATGACCAAGGCTCTTGGAACTGATCAACACAACTTTATCATTTACAAGCTAGGCCTTTCTCTCACCAAATTAGGAAATCTGTTAGTCTTGGTTGTAGTATATAAGCAAGGCAAGATCATTGTAACAAACACAATTTTATAATATACAAATTCAATATTAATCATTCAATATGAAGAATTCACACATTTACAAGATTTTACTAATATGAACACCTGATTTCGGGAATTTCAAATATGGATATCCGATCCGAAGTAGCACTTTGGATCAAGTATCTAATCCGTACTCCGCCCTACGTTCTACTTTAAGTTTTTTCTAACAAACTCGCCAAAAAATTGTTCACCTCTAAACTTTCTACATTAAGATTTTTCTATTGTGTATTACAAGGGTACACATTAAAAATTGTTTACCAACGAAATTTTCCAAACAATCCAAGACAATAATTCATGAAAATAAGAATTCAATGGTAAATGTATTGACTATTGACCATATCGCCATGTGGGAAACAGGCTTAATTGACTGCATGAGTAGAATTTGGTGCCTCAACTACCAAATGTTGGAAATGTAAAAACACAAACAGGTCTTGCTTACGACGGGTCGGATCTTGCGACGAATATTTTGTGAGAGGAAATGGGTAGAGGGGACAAGGTGGGCACCCCCCATGTGCTTCTCCACTCACCCTTGATGGGTATTTTGTGAGAGAATATGGTATCCGTCATTCATTTGTGACGGATAGTGTCCGTCACAAATGAGAATTTGTGAAACACAAATTACTCTTACGTTACTCAATCATCATACGAGTATAAATTAATCATTTCACGAGAGTGTCAATTTGTCAATTATGCTGAAACTCTCACGATCGTAGTGACCGAGTCTTACCAACTAACCAAGATAGGTAGTCATGGTCTAGGTAGCACTAAAACAGACACAACTCAGACACGTAACACGACTTTCCATAAAATTTAGAACACGGAACACGTTATTTAAAACTATAATAAAATATATATTTTATGGTTATAATTAAAGCAGCTTTCACTATAAGGTATCTTTTTTAGTCTTCGACATTTCATTCCTCGTTTATAGGTATTCGACACATTTAGGCGTGTCCACGTGTGTCGAAGAGCGTCGGTGTCGGACATGAGACGGCTTGTTAGAAGGAGTTTCATTAACTAGGGTATACGATAATCTTATACACCTGATAACATTAAGATTTTTCATAACCTTATTTTTTATTTTGTTTATTATTGGGTATATTACTCGTATATCAGAGATTCAAATCAATCGGTTTGTATCATTTAAAATATGTTTGCTATTGCGGGCATGTTAAATAACGTCGACACTTTACTAATTATCGTCGACTATTTAACATCATTTACCCACAATGCCCCTCCCATAATCATCCTTTGTCTTTCTCTCTAAAATTTCTCCAAAAAAAAAAGACGGTTTTTGCTTAATTTACGTGATTGATGATCAAGACGGTTTTAAATTATGTCGATCTCTAACGATAATCAAGCTAGTAATGAATCGGATGTGGTATGTTTACGTTTTATTTACGCTTAAATTACGTTTTATTTACGCTTCAATTTTAATTTTAATTGATTTGTTATTTGAATTAGAGTAGAACGGATTAGCGTTTCCTGATTCCCGCTCCCGAACCCAACTTAGAAAATTAGTCGGAAATTATATATATTTTTTTTAAAAAGAATACGAAATCAACCTCAGTCAAAGAACATTTTTGACTAGACAATGGCTCAGTCAAAAAAGATTTTCGACCAGACCGTGGTCCAGTCGAAAAAAATTTTTGACCAGACCATGGCTTA
>JAGPOY010004602.1:0-11791 GCA_018983105.1 Silene uniflora | reverse complement strand
TATATGTATGTCTAAAATCTGAGTTAAAATAATATATATATCTATAATAACTATTGAATATATATACTTTTAGTTTATATTTAATGTAATATATTTGCTGACTTAGTTAAATGAAGTTGAAAAATAATGAACGAAATATTTTATTTACTTTTGATAATTATTATTTGTACATATAGTTACATTTAATGTCTTTTCAATATACATAATTCGTACCTGATGAGTTAGTGAAATAAAGTTAAGATTCTGATTAAAGAAAAGTTGGTAGACAAAGGATATAAATAAAATATATATATTGTAGTAATATTATAGGTACATATCACATTTATTTTAACTAATTATCCACTAGGGTTGAGTAAAACATCAATTTCATTTCATTTATATGTGAGATACATTAGATGTCGACCTATTAAACATAAACAGGTCAGGCGGGTCGGGTTAGGGTGAGAAACTGAGAATACAGGTCAACAAATAATTTCTAACGTCTTCTTTTAACAAGTTTTTTAATCAAAAAAATATTTTTTAAAAATGTTAAAACATTTTAAAATTAATATTTTAATCAATTTTTTTAGTAATTATTTTATTATTAAATATTATAAAAGTTATATAAAATTGACTTTTTAGTTGTATTTTTTTTATTTTAAGTCATCAAAAAAGAATTTTTTAAACTATTTTTTCAAATATAATATATAAAAATATTAATATTTTAATAAAAGTCTTGATTTAGCTTCGACCCAACGGGTCGATCCGTTCAGGTCGGGTCTCGACCTTGAAATAAGGCGTTAATTCGGTTTCCGTTAAAACGGGTAAATATGATAGTAATTACACATTTGAGTGGTAAAAGTAACAATAATAATGACCATAATAGTGATCACACTTTGTGAGCCCATATAATATTTCGTATTTTTTTAAATATATAATTTTAATACATTTAGATAATTATAAAATTTAGTTTGATAAAACTAAGCAATAGAAAAGTTTAAGAAATATTTGATATATTTATTAAAATATATATGCCTGATAAAATTGTATAACTAGCAAGTAATTAAATAAATAGTGAAAATAATTCTAGCAACATTTGATGTAGTAAATAATTAAATATGATAATAATCACACATTTGAGTGGTAAAAGTAACAATAATAACAGTCAGAGTAGCGAAAGTCATAGTAGTAAGAATGAGAATATTGAAATTAACAGTATTAAATGTGAGAATAGTGAAAAAAAAAATAATGATGGTGGGAATAGTGAAAATAACAATAGTGACAACAAATGTTATAAAAGTAACAGTAGGAACAACGGAGAAAGTATGAAAAATTAAATGGTAAATGTATGTGTTTTAAAAGTCTAACGCAATTATATTTCATAAAAAATAAAATTTAAATGATAAATAGAGATAGGCCGAACGGGGCCGATCTTTAAACCTAGTTAAATGTAAACAACAGGTACAGATAATAATTATCATAAGTAAATAAAATATTTTGTTTAATTTTTTCCAACTTCATTTAACTAACTCAGCAAATACATTACATTGATTGTAAACTAAAAATATATATTTTATAGTTATTATAAGTAAATATAATTTTGATTCAGATTTTACACATACATATAACAAAAGATATACAAATTTAACAAAGAGATTGATTTGTCACATTGGTAAAAGCATGTGCCTATAAATCAAGTGGTCATGGGTTCGAACCCTGATAACAACATTTTGGAATTTGACATTTTCTTAATGTAATTAACTATAATAAGTAACAACTTAACTATAAGGTTAGGTCAGAAATGCCACGTGTCACGCTCTAATTGGTTGTGTATCACCTCGTGTATTAAACTCGATTTCATAGTGTTATCTAGAATTTTTAAATATGTTATGGCAGTGTTTTGATATCACGATTTGAAATATACAAAAGTAGAGATATTTTACGTTGTATTTTGAAATATACAAAAAATAGAGATATTTTACGTTGTAATTTTGAATTTTTCGATTTTCTAAGTTGTATCTTTGCCTTTTCAAAATTTTATGTTGTACTCCAAAATTTTTCGATATTCTAGGTCATGGCCTTATAAATTTTCTTCGTTAACTTAGAGCATGTTTGGCCTAAATTGTTAAAAATGAGTTTTTGTTTCTAGAGCTTAATTTTCTAAAAGTAGTTTTCCAGAATCAGAAACACCAAATTGTTGTTTCTGTTTTTATGAGCAAAAAGATGGTATTCTAGTTTTTGAGAAATTATTTTAAACTTTTACATATATGGTGTGTTTGGCCAAAAACTGTTTTTAAATCCAAAAACACTTTGAAAAGTTACGCCAGACACACACTTAGAGCATGTTTGGGCGAGATTGTTAAAAACGAGTTTTTGTTTAATTTTTTTAAAAGCAGTTTCCAAGAATCAGAAACATCAAATTGCTGTTTCTATTTTTATGGGCAAAAAGATGTTATTTGAGTTTTTTAAAAATTATTTTTAACTTTTAAATATAAGATGTGTTTGGCCAAAAAGTGCTTTTGAGTCCAAAAACACTTTGAAAAGCAGGGCCAAACACACACTTAATTGATTAGTTGATTGATTAATTCACCTATTTCACCAACGAATTATCCCATTAATCCATCCATATACTTACGAAGTATAACTTATTAGTCCATACAAATATCCATAATTAACTCACCCAATATTCAATTAACATTCCAAAGATCGGTTAGAAGAGGACCTAGACCGGACCGGACCAGAACCATTTAGGCCCGGTATTATTGGGGTTTGGACCACTCCTACCTTCAGGTTTAGTGATTGTCAAGCACTCCGTAATTATTAACACTCTCAATAATCGTGAACCGAATTTGAATTATTTTTTTAAGGAAAAGAACTTGTTACTAAAATTTGGAAAAACGCAGAGCTATTTGGAGTTTTATGTGATGGATTAACGTTTGCACTTTTTTGGTGTCAAATAAGACATATCACTTGTACAATATCGGGAGAGGGGGGTTTGAGCGTTTACATTATTTCTTTCCAAAATTTATTTAGTAGGATAATCCCCAAATTTTACAAATAAAACTACTTATTGTAAGCAATACATATATATAAAGTAGAAACTTTTCAAGCGATATGATTGGCTACATGTTTTAATAATTAAGCAAATTTTAATAAAATTACCCTAATAAGAGTAGATTTCGAAACAAATTTAATTTCGAAACAAATTTAATAATTAAAATCAAATTTTAATAAAATTATCCTAACAAGAGTAGATTTTTAAAAAAAAATTAATAAAATTAGATTTAATTTCTCATTATTTAAAAAAAAATATTTTCATAAAATTATCCAAATATAAGTAAATTTAAATCATTACATAGAGCATAAACATTTCAAGCGACATGATTGGCTACAAGTTTTAATAACTAAAGCAAATTTTAATAAAATTATCCTAACCATAGTAAATTTCGAAAAAGATTTAATAATTAAAGCAAATTTTAATAAAATTATTCTAACAAGAGTAGATTTCGAAACGGAAATGGATCATCTCCATTACTTTTCTCTCCATTACCTCTCACAAAACATACTATATTATATAATTCAAACCCATTCAATTACCTTTATATTTCCAAATAAATCAACAACCATACAATTGACCCCGGATTTAATCCGAGTCGTTGAAGAGTAATGGACCTCCATTTATTTTTGACTAATGGAGAGGATTTGCTCTCATTTCGAAACAAATTTTAATTAATTTATCCTAACAAGAGTAGATTTCGAAACAAATTTAAAAAATTTATCCTAATAACATTAGATTTAATTTCTTATTATTTTTAAAAAATATACTTTCATAAAATTATCCAAATATAAGTAGATTAAAATTATCACATAGATAATAATAATAGACATTCATAATAGTTGAAGTTGTCATTTTTATTTTTCCCCCACTTATGATCTCATACATTTGTAGTTTGTATTTTCGCGTCAAAATTCAAGAAGCTGACGGATAAATAATGAATTTATTTGATTAAAATGTTATGTAAAGATGGTGTAGTGTAACTTTACATAACTACACAAAGTATAAACAACAGTCCCATCAAAATATAATCACTAAATAATCATTGGAGTGTATACATAAATCATAAATGCCTCTATATACATTCAAACGATCAATGCATATAAAACAATTCAACGATCAATATATATTACTATTTTTGTTTTATTAATTAACTCTCTATAAGAATATGGAGATCATTCGGTGAAGGAACTAAACCTAGAATAATTGAAGTAGAATTAGACGGTTTGGACTACTCGAACTTTTGTGTAACAACGGAGCAACTCATAATATTTTTTTATATGATGAATTGATGATTAGTTATAAACTCACACATTAGCCTAGATTTCGAATGAGAGTGGTTTTGAAAGAGTCTTATTAATTTAGACTACTTATTACTCAAACCCTTAAGAGTGTACATATGTTATGATCATTAATTAATTGAATTAAAAGAATGCACATTATGTTTTGATCCAACATGATCTTGCGATTTACTCATAAAACTTTGTGCTTAAGCGAAGACAATATCCATTGAGGTCATATTATTCCATGACTACCGATAAAAAAAGTCAAGGGTTAGTCAATTAATTACGTTGGAATTTATCTGCCAAAGTCAGTTTTAGTCATGATTTGTTTTACGTAACAGCGTCAAGAACAACAAGGCCACACGAAGAAATTTGTTTAACATGTTTTCGCATAACTACCAAATTAGGCGTCATGCATGTTATATATTTTGCATGAAGTTTATAGACGAAAAGCAATATTAATTGTAGATAGTGAAAAACTAATTCTGTTGTTTAGAGATATAACGAATTCTCCAAACACGCTACATATAAAATTGAGATACCTGTTGTTTTGCGTATCGCCAATTAACTTTTACATGGTTACATATTTGTTTACGGGCGAGAATATATTGGTTGATACCGTAAGCTAATCTAATTTGCAAATCTCATAAAGGCCCGTCTTAGTTATTATGGGTCCATTTTTGGGAAACTGAAAATTGTGATTTCTATCAAATCAAGAATAGTGGTGTGTGCAACAATAAATAAAGCTAGAGAGGCCGATGATTTATCAATAATTAACTCTATTTACCCCAAAATTTTGTTTTCACCAATTTTCAATAGATTATTTCTTTAGTCAACTTAGTTGAGTATATTATCAACGCAACATGTATATTGTTAAAAATGATCATATTGGGAGCTTCTTGCATCTCACAGGCCTTCCAACTTGAAGATGAGAGATAGTTTCATTATGTAGTAAATAAGTGATAAAACTATTGAATACTCTATTATATTAAAGGTCGAATGTTATTTGACAACTTCACAAAAATAAAATTCATTTCACAATTTCATCTATTAAAAAATTTCATATACTACATGCATAGAATACGAAGCTAATAAGTTAGCTGATTAAATAAAAAATGTTTGCAAAACTAACTGAAATGTAGCTCTTTTGGGCAAAATGCCATAGAAGGACCTTAAAAATACTCCATATTTAATATTATAAATTGATGGATTAAAAATAAAAAAATTGGTAGCTTTTTTTCATATCAATCAATCAATCAATACTATATATTAATTCAAGAAACCAAGGGACTTCAATGTAATTAAATAAATCTATACAAATTAAATATAGTATATAGTTTTTAAAACAATAGCACCGTAAGATAGACCTGAACAAGGGACTTCAATGTAAATATTATAAAGTTTTGTTGAAGTATATAAATTTAGAAAACACCGGAATATGGTAATTTTCCTTAAGATAAAATGTCCCATATTAATTAGTATAAAAATGTTAATTATTTTAACATAAACAAATATAATACAAGGATAATGTAATATAAGTATATTATATTTTGGAAACTATTAAAAAGTAAATAAATCAAGCTAGATTTCCAAAAAATATATGAAAAATTAGCTAAGGAATCGATTTAAGTAAAGTAGTAATAGCGGGAGTAGTAAATTCGTCTCATAATTATTTCATTGTAATTTCAAGATCTACTCCGTATCATAGGAAAAATATATTAATGATAAATTTATGGTTCATGCAACTTTAATGTAGTTTTAGTTAAATGAAAATATATTTTAATGTTAAATAGAGGTAGCCCGGACGAAGCCGGGCACCCAGTAGCTATCTATTTATTTATCCATTTCAATCTTCTATGCTATACGACATTTTTTGAATTACATCCTTGGTATACATGAAACTGAAACGAAATCTCATACTTGAAAGTCAAAACTAAAAATACAAATATCAAAGTAGACATTTAACATAGACAGCTACTATAAGTACTCTATATATATTACTCCGTACAATTATTATTACTTACGTAGATGTCGTATGACTGTTTATTAGCGATAGTTAATTTTGAATGTGAAACAAGAACAATAGTTCTACTTCCATTCAGAAGTATCACAAGGGGAACAACTTTCTTGAGCAATATCAGTAATTTGGACTTTGGTGTTGTATATGACACCGGGCTTCCAATTTGCAGGTAATACATTTTGGGCCCAAATATATTTACCGTCGTAGCCTGATGTCACTATAAATCTAAACTGAAGTGGCCCATTTGGTACTTTGCTTGTGTCCCATACTGCCCCATAATTCCGGCTCATAAAATTCCAATTTGGTGATCCAACCTGAGAAAACAACCCATGACATGAGTTCGTTGTAGTTGGGATTTGAGTCGGATAGGATCACTCGGACTAAAATGTCCTAAACACATTTTGAAATAAGAATAGGAATGAATCAAGTATTTTACCTGGGATACATCCATTCCTACAATCTCAGTTTGACCACCTTGATACAGGACTTTGATTGCCAAATAACTGGGATTTCTACTCGATTCTTCCACCCGAACGGCCAAATTCTGACCTTTGTAATCACAAGGTATCCTGGTAACTCCGTCATACATTTCAAAACAAATTAGTCGTTAATTAAGTTGGTCCTTGTTTTTTGTTACAAAAAACAATTAGTAGTGGCGAGAAGGCCTTCAATTTGTTAAACATACCAAGACTCGAATATAATCAGGCGCGAATATCATTCATTAGAGATATTCGCATCCTCACACGATGTACTTAATAGTCTAACACTTGATCTGACATCGACTCACAATCTTTACAAATTACAAATCAATCACGGTAATATCGTCACCATGATAGTTCATGAGTTATGACCGTGTCAGTGCCTCAGTGGTGTCACACACATTCAGATAAAATAGTACGGAGTATTTTTATTTAGCTTGCTTAGCTAGTAAAGCGTTAAATTGCTCGCCACAAATCACAACCTGTCAACTTTAACCCGTCAACCATAATTGAAAAATAAGATAGCGACACCCAATCATTAGAAAAAATAAATTAAAGAATTATACCGTTTATATTCAATATTTGCGATCCCAAGCTTAAGAACGCCTTGGTCCATGCCAGGCTTAGCCATGGCCTTAAAAGCTCTGCTACTAAGTACAAAATCAACGTTGCTATCCTTATTAAGATCGGTCATGATCACTTTCGTCCCACCCGTACTGCATAACGCGCTGTTATTGCATCTTATCTGTTCACGACATTAAAAATTAAACATCATCATAGGGTTTAATGGCAAAACTAAATTTACGCGATTTATATTAAAACAGAGGCATATCAATGTCGACAATTGCGATAACTTGTAAAATTGTATGTTACGTTACCTGAAAACATGCGCCACAGCCAGCACCGTTGTTGTATAGGGAAGGAATACCGGCTACAAGGTATCCTCCATTGAAGTTCGGAGCTAAGGAACCATACCCACAAGCTCCAGCTGCATTAATTTCAAAAACTAATTATTACCCATTTGCTAATATGACAAAATACCACTTGGGTTAGTAGCGGAATCACGATTTGTAATAACTATTAATGTAAGAAGTAAACTAAACAAAAGAAAATCTAAAATGTTTACTAAAAGGGGTTAAATTCGTTCTCATTTTCCAGATATTGACCGTCCTTGATAGTCCTCCTTGGTCGTACGTGATTAGTATATTTTTACTACAAAATTCGACTATGGAAGCTAAAAGATGTAGCAAAACAGGGGAAATTCCATGCATACATGAAAGTGGAGAATCGCTAGAGAAATAAGCGGCTTTCGATTGATGAACACAACGATCACAAGCTGTAACATACGAGAGTAACACAAAAAATAACAAAATTACAGCATTCATCGTTAATTTTGTATAATTTGTGTATGTTTTTGGTAAGAATAATATGAAGAATATATGATAAATTAGATGATATATATAGAGCTAGAAATGATGATAGAAAGTGGTGTACAGGTAGGTGTACGTAGTATAGTAATGTGGATTAAGACGCATTTAGCTGTACAAAAATTGTTGTGGATTTGTACATAAGGAAAGGAAAACGACGGGCCAAATTGCGGAAAACGCGAACGAAAACGTCGCAAAAGGGAAATTATATGAATTAGTGATATGTGAGTAATCTTACCCACTTCGTTCTAGGTCTTTTGGTGGTCGGCACTAGTGCTCTACTAACTAGCTAGTGTGCTGTCTTGAAAATTACATAATTTAATTTTATCGTGATAGTGGGTAATTATATCGAAAATTAATTTATTTTCCTATGTAAAATGAGTCATATAGTTATACGATTCTTATAATTAAGGAAGATTTAAATATGATATCTATTGACTATATATAATATCGAGTGTTAAGCACTAGATTAAGATATGACATCTTACAATCACCTATTTTTTTTTTTTCGAACATTGTTTTAATTGGTTGTGAGAATTTTTGTTTAAAAATAAGCTGGCCACTTGTAAACTATGAATGGATTATCTTTAAAGAAAGATCAATTCTAGAAAAAATCTTGTTCAATTACAGCTGCACAAGTCTAGTTGCCAAACTTTGTTACGTTTAGGAATTGAAAATACGTTTATTTTCTCTTGTTTTGGTGATCTATGTCACAATATAATGAAGCTTTTGACAAAAAAAAAAGCATAAGAATACAATGACAAGCAATTGTTATGATTTAGAGTATAGTGATCTCAGAAACATTAAAGGTTTGATGCATTAGCTTGCAAGGAAAGTGAAGTAGTTTTCAAATCATTTACTCAGGCCTTTTGTCACTTTGTCATTGACGCTTCCTGCTACAGTTAGCTCATACTCGGTCTGTTCTAATGAATGAATTGCATTTATTTTATTTTGTGAAGAGAAAGTAAAGCAAATGTAAATTATTGACTGGAACAGAGAGAGTAACACTATCAGCAATATTCAGTCAATGAAGAATATACCTTTAGATCATACAAACAAGGCAAATGGATCAACAATACAAATCACACCATCAATCAAATAATACTTTCACATTGTAAATAAAGAAACAAATAATTTAGAGGCTCCTCTTATTTACTCTAAATAGATTCATTCTCTTGTATAAATAGCCTAGCATTCATTCATTCATTATGTACAATTCATTCATATCAATACACTAATCTTACAAACACGTCCCTCGACTTTATGTGTAAGCTAAATTCGAAAGTATAAGTTTTCCCAATAATTCATTACAAAACA
This sequence comes from Silene uniflora, assembly GCA_018983105.1. Lineage (NCBI taxonomy): Eukaryota > Viridiplantae > Streptophyta > Magnoliopsida > Caryophyllales > Caryophyllaceae > Silene > Silene uniflora. Next base: position 2,231 of record JAGPOY010004602.1, on the reverse strand, counting down.
AATTATTAAAACGGGATCATTTAAAAGTACTCGCTCCAGCTTACTTTTATTGTCCTAGCTTTCTTTTTGGGAAAGCGTTAACAAATAGGATAAAATTAGTAATCTACCCTATAAGTTAAGAACAAGAAGGACATTATAATTTTGATATGGGAAATGGTAGTTAAAAACTTAGGGTATTAGTGGTAGTTTACTAATTTATCATACTAAATTAACTATTTTTTTTATTTTATTTTTTGGCAGCAGTAAAGAAAGGCATTCTAGTCTAACATGGCCGTATATGCAAGGGCATGGGCAATCTTATTGAACTCTCTAGGAATGTAACTAAAAGAAATACAATGAAAACCAACACACAAAAAAAGGATCTCTTCGATGATATCCTTTACGAGATGGCGAGCCCTTTCAGAACCTGCAATTCAAAAACTAAGAGGTAAGCAGTTAGATGACACTTCGATATGCCATACACCATTAGTCCTTGCCCAAATGAGTGCCTCTCGAATTCCCAACGCTTCTGCTTGCATATATAGCCGATTCATCTCTAATAAATTTGTTAGCTTCATAGAGACTTGATCCAGTGGCTGTGAAAGCAACCCAACCAATCCCACTCCTCTCCACTGATTTCCATCCCGCATCCGTCATCATCCGAATGCAGTCACAGTTATTTGTATCCCCAATAATTTTAACTGGAGTACTATCCCGGATCTCAGCTCGACATTCTTCTTCCGCCCCAATATTTATATCCAAGGGTGTCATCTCCTTTCCTTCCCTATCCCTACTTTCCGCGAGGTCCGCCATACTGACCATTTGTGTTGTTTTCAAAGGTTTATGATAATATTCGGATGAAATGTCTCCCCTTTGAAAATGCTCCTATTTCTAACACTCCAAATGCACCATAGAGTAGCCAGAAATCTCCGAATCCTTAACACATCATCTTCCAGTTTTGAGAGGTAGTTAATCCATTTAATCAACCACTTCCCAAGAGGAATATTGTTACCTTGATCAACTCGTATGCCTAGTTCCGTACGAGCCCAGATTCTTCTAGCAGTATTGCAATCTCCGAAAAGGTGATCCAGGGATTCCAGAAAGGGGACAATAAAAGTGGGATAAATTTTGGAGAAAAGAAGACAATAAAATGGGATAGAGAGGAGTATACAAAAATGGTTTCATATAGAATATTGTAGAATCAATTTTTACATAAACCCTGAACTGCTCTGAATGATTCTATGACTGTGTATTTGACCATTAGAGAGCTAAAAACACGTTAATTTTAAGAGTTATTTTGAATTATTTGATTTATTATATCTTGAATTTTTATGAACTTTTTTAATTGAAAAACTGTACCAACGGTAAGAAAAAACCAAATGATAGTTAATATGTGCCCTCACCACCCATCAATCAATGCATGGCGTTCTACATTACTCGTGTATCCAATTCAATCTTTTATGCTATACGACTATACGTACTTATTCCTGGTGTGAGTTCAAATGAGTCCGCTACTTCTGACGTGGGTTCGTGTGCGTCGTCTATTTGTGACAACTTCTCCTCCCATGGTACTCATCTTCTCCAGGGAAACACTAGGTTTACTGATCATGATTCAAGCTTGTCTTTTCCATTGGTAAACGAAAATGCCACCCCAATTTGAGCCCAAGACCCGAAGCCTTTCCTTTTTTCAGCTTGTCGTAAGTTGTGTAAGGTCTCCTCGCTTCATAATCTTTCTCGTGCGCCTACTACGTCTATGCGTTGCAGGTACCCTTTTTATCATCCTATGAAAGAGAAAAGGAGAATTATCATGTTGAAGAAGAAGAAAAATCATAGCCACGAGGATGAATCTCCAAGACACAATTTGTCTACTTTCTCTACAAGTAGATACTTCTCCCATAAATTTCTACGTCCTCGTGGCGTAAGTGTGTCTTGTTGCAGGTACTCCTTTGAAGCCCAGCTTACTAAGAAGAGAAAAGAAATTTCCGCTCTTTTGACCTGCTCCAGTGGCCCCTTCAAGAAGCCTTGTTTGTGTGTTACCCCCTTCCTTAGTTTAATTTCGTTTTCAAATAATGTAATAATAAAATCTGACTCTGAGAGTCGGGTTTGTAGTGTGTAAGATACCTTTCTTTACGGCTGCCAAAAAAAAAAAAGGGAAATTTCCCATGGTACCCCTTAATTTTGTCAGATTTCCCATGGTACCCCTGCTTTTAAGAATATGCCCATGGTACCCTTGAGGTTTCATTTTTGTGCCC
>JAGPOY010004601.1:0-11791 GCA_018983105.1 Silene uniflora | reverse complement strand
ATAATAATAATATATAATTCTAATTATAACTTATAAAATACGATTAACTAATTATTTAATTATTCAAATTACGTAAACTATTTACATAAATTATTATCAAATTACGGGGTATTACATAAGCCAACCCAAGCCAACCACCAGCAACCACCATGGTTAGCTGGTAACCTATTTCCATGAACCACATTTCCAAGTCCAAGGAGCCATCCTAGCCAAGCAATGCAGCCCACAAGAATTTTCAAAGAAACTGAAGCCAGAAAGCAACATGTGATCAGTCTACTTTATTTCCTCTTTTGGCCAGGCATTTGAGAAAGACAGCCTTAGCATCCTTTTGGCCTTGCTCCCACATTCAGCAGATATCACCTAGAGCAAGGAGGGCCACGAAGAAGGACCTCAAACCTTTCCCATGCCCAGCCAAAGCAAGAGTCAGAAGATGTCACTATTACAACTGCTTCTTTTGTTTTTAACTTCAGTTTTCACCTTTGCTTTTACCTTTTACCATTGTAAAATATTCATTTAAGTTTCCTGTAATTCCTAGGAGAGATATGGGCCCTTGGATGTAACTTTTATTTTTACCTTATGCATTTGTATCAACCCTAAGCTGGCCTATATAAGGACCATGCAGCAGTCTGTTTTCCTTAGACTGTTTATGAATGAAAACCTTGAGAATTCTCTCAAATTATCAAATCTTCTTTAACTTAGCTGAGTCTTAGTTAGAAGTCAGACTTAATATCTTCTTGTGCTTGCTTAGAAGGTGATTAAGGATCTGTGGTGAGTGTTTAAGTTCAATCTGTGCTTACTTGATTGTATTTGAACCTCATTGTCTGTCAGAATTATTTTAACTCTGTGCTTGCTTGAGTTAGGATAATTCTGATGCCCAAATTAATAGAGTAATTTCTTGTGCTTGCTTAGAAATTATTTTGTTAATTATATCCCCTTGTTCAGACAGAAAAGAATCATAAAAATATCACCCTGATTTCAGTTCAGTAGACCTGTCAGAATTCATCCTGTCAGTGACTGAAATCGAATTATTAAAAATACTTAGAGGCCTTGAAAAATTCTGAAATTTAGTACAGTTTGAGATCCTATATCAATCTTCAATGTCACAAATTTTCTTGAATTTTAAAAAATCATTTGCTATTTTTAATCGAGCTCTGAAAGTTTATTACATCATTTGTTTACAGGGTTTTTGGCTGTCAGAATTGCTATTTCTGTTCATTCCCCCTTGTTTACATATCATAAGCAATCAATCACAATATGAAATCAACCATACAATCATATCATCTTACAGTTATAACAATCAACTGAGTAGGAATAACCTACCTCATTCACAAATCGCCAAATAACGCAAGTACAACAAACAATCAATCGTAGAATCCTTCCCCTACAAATCCGTAACCTATTATCAAACAATCATAATCAACACAAATCCCCAAATCCCCTAATTAATCTAATTAGGGTTTTATAAACTAATATAAAAGAATTATAACACGAATAGATCGCTTACCAACAAGATCTAGATCGCAAACTTGTGTAGATCTAACCCTAACCTTTGATGCAATTAATGTAGAAGAGAGGATGCAATGTACGTAGTTTGTCTTTTCTCAAAAAGAGTTTTAAGAGTGAAATAAAATGATTAAAACCAACTTCCTCTCTTTTATATCAATTACTCAAAAACCAAAAATAAGACCCGTCAGACCGCTCGGCTCGGTCGAGCCAGAGCCAGCTCGACCGAGCTAACCCCTGCTCGGCCGAGTCAAAGTAACTCGGTCGAGGAGTCGTGTTACAGGAACTCTTAAAACGTATCATAACCAAAACTAAAACCCGTCAGTGGCTCTGCTCGGTCGAGCTACTCCCAGCTCGGCCGAGCCACTGACACTCAGAAATCCATAGTATTACAGTGGTGGCGGCAGTTGGACGATGGTGGTTATGGTGTAAGGCAGACCTGGCAAATTGAGTTAACGAGTCCGGTTCGGGTCGGGCTCGGGTTTTTCAAATTTTCTAGTTAGTTCGGGTCGGGTCGGGTAATTTGGGTTACAGGTCTTTTTCGGGTTTGTTGGTCGTTCTATTTCTAGTCAAGCGGGTCGGATTATTTTTGGTCGGGTTATTTTCGGGTCAATGATTAAGAGAGAAATAGTCAATTCAAATTATTTTTTTTTTTTTTTTTTTTATACAATTGGCATCATTTCCATTGTATTTCTTTTTGTTTTGTCCCTAGAAACTGTAATATGATAGCTCATAGATTAGCTAAAGGAGCTATCCGTCTGTAATCTTTACTCGCTTTCCAATAGTCATTTCAAGTATTTGGGTTCAATTAAAGTTATATTTTGTCGGGTTATTTTTGGGTTAAGTGGTTTCGTGTCGGGTCATTTCGGGTCGGGTCTGTTACGAGTGCATGAAAGCTCGGGTCTTTTTCGGGTCGGATCGGGTCCATTCGGGCTTTGGGTGTCATTCGGGTGCGACATTTCGGGTCAATTTCGGATCTTGAGTCACCTTTTCGGGTCGGGTCGTTCGGGTAGGGTTGATTTTGCCATGTGTACGCTCTTGTATAGGGCGGTTGGATGGTGTTTTAGTGTTTGTGATATGGTAAGGTTTGTGAGAATGTAAGGTGAAAGATAAACAAAGCCTAAAGAAAAAGATGGCAAAAGGTGTTTAACACAAAGGGTAACCTGTTTAACAGGTTACCATCCAAATGTATCAAAATAGGTTAATTAAATGATAGGAAAGATCAGATTAATATGGGATAATCAATAAGTTGGATTATTGTCGTCATTAAATAACCCTTTTATTAATGGCTATATGCCTATATCAGATAATTTATATAATTTCTCTATTTAACTCTTATTTAATTAACGTCTTTCGATTTTCTTTGTTACTTAGCCAAGTTTGATTTGGGAAGGGAGGGAGATAGAAGGTAAAAAATTGGGTTATATTGAAATTTGATGAGTAATATAAGAAGGGCATCCATAATATGGATTATTCCTATGAAATGATCATTTTTTTTAAGATGTAACCTATATATTTTAAAACGAATGCCACAATACATCGTTACATGCACAAATTTGAAATACTAGAAATCGATTTGTGATTTAGTTAGATTTTAAATCTAGTAACCATGGTATTAGTTGAGATGTGTAAGAGTAGACTTATTATATACACCCTCCGTTCAGGTCATTGTTTACTTTTGATTTTGATACAAAGAACAAGGAAAGAACAGAGGGCAATTATTAGATGACAAGTTAACCAAATTTAGTGTATAGGATCAAATTGCCTTTCAAAGACATTCCTATAATAGAAGGGTAAATAATTGAATGATACACTCTAAAATGGAATAAATAAACAAATTAACACAACAAAGAGAGTATACAACTAGATTTTATTTGTATATACTAATGGAGCTAGACTTTTTTCCCTTTTTTTTAGACTCGCTAAATCTCGCACACTATTTTACTTAATCCCGCACATTTTGCCAATATTACCATAATTACCCTCCATCTAAAAAAAATTCTCTCTCTTCTCTCCCTTAAAACCTAAACAACCGGGGAAGTGGTGATTGACCCCCATAAATTTGTGCAATTGTGAAATTAACCCCTGTAACTTTCAATTGGATTGATTTGGCTCCATCAGTTACATAATAAGTGAAATAAAACCCTTTTATCAAAATCTCATAAGAAATTTCATCGGATAATTCATGTGGTGCCCTTAAAGTTTGTCACTTTGCACAAAATACCAAAATTTTTGATCCGGAAAACTTAAAGAGGCCATAACTCGTGTTTACGAACTCAGAAAATGAATTTTTTTGTTTTCAAATCGCTCATCTTTTCGAGAACAATGATTTGAAAAAAAAAATTTGACGAGTTTGGAACTCGTGACCAAGAGATATTATCACTCAAAGTTTGTTCGGTCGGAAAAACTTTGATGCAGAATAACTCCTAGCAACGGGATCCAAATGTGACAATTTTTTTTTTCAAATTGTAGTTCTCAGAAAGATGAAGGATTTGGAAAAAAAATTCGTCATTTTCTGAACTTGTAAACACGAGTTACGACCTCTTTAAATTTCCGGATCAAAAATTTGGGTATTTCGTGCAAAAATGACAAACTTCTAGGGTACCGCGTGAATTATCCGAAATTTCATTTATCATATCACAAAACTAAAAATGGTTATGTTTTTATGAAAAATACAAAATAAAATTTTAAAACATTAATAAAAAAAATTAGCATAAATTAGATAAGAAAATTTTTAAAAATTTTACGAAAATAAAAAAAATATATTATTTCTAAATAAAGTATAGATTTTTATACCTTATTTTTTACAATTTTTGTTAAAAAAAAATTCAATTGAAAAATATTTTGTAAAGTAGTTGTGCTAAAATCTGAAGTCGGAATAAAATATTTTCATGACAAAAAATATAAAAATATAATAAAAGGGTAAAAAAAATTCAAATATTTCTATTTTTCAACATTTCAAAAAAAACTTTACACATAAGAGTTAAGACTGTCGTTTGTTATGTTTTTCAAAAAATCATACAAAATTACATACGTATGTAAAAAATAAAATGGTAAAAAAATTCAAATCTTTCTATTTTTCAACATTTCAAAAAAATTTACACATAAGATTGTTATTTATTTTTTATTTTTTTAAATCATAACGAATTATATACGTATGTAGAAAAATGGTTTTAGTATGTAAATTCGTGTTATCTTTGATCTAATTTACGCTAAAGAAATTTTTTAATTATTTTTTTAAAATTTTATTTTTATTTTTCATAAAAGCATAACCATTTTTACTTTTGTGATATGATTAATTGAATTTCTCGTGAGAATTTCATAATGGGATTTAATTTCACTTATTACGTAAGTTAGGGAGTCAAATTACTCCAATTGAAAGTTGTGGGGTTAATTTCACAATTGTACAAAGTTATGGGAGTCAATCACCACTTCTCCGACTAAACAATTGATAAACAACAATACCTAATAATTCGATAATTATGGATTAATTTGCACATAGGACACGTAATTTTTCAGATTTATCAAATTGTGGAGGTATGGCAGTTGTCGATTTGGCAAGAGTAGGATTGGCGGCAGCTAAGTGGTCGATTTGTGGAGTCGGTGCGGTGGGAGTAAGGCATGGTGGGCGTTGGAGCGGTTGGGCGGTTCGTGAATGATTGATGTAGAACGTGGAGTGGGGCGGTTGGTCATAGGTTGTTCTGCCGTGTGCTTTGGGATCGACTTTGGGAGGGCTCCGGGAAGTTGTGGCCGGTGGTGGGTGGAGGCTGGGGAGGGTGGCCGGAGGGAGAGGGCAGGGGAGGGTTGTAACACCCCGACTATCCGGCCAAGATATTCGAGGCGCTACCATCTCGGTTTCCCGAGGTAGTGTTCCAAAGACTTCGATCAAAGAACATTTTATTATAAATATAAAGGTTTAATGATTACATAAACGTAAACAAATGAATAAAATACAACTCATGACTACTATACTTTTCTAGACCACTACACGTCTCTCGTGATTCCTCAAGGTCGTCCCGCATCCCACGTGTCATCCATATACCCTGTAAACAATCTGCTCCCCATATGATCAAGAACATCATATGGATCAACGCATGCCACCTCAAGAGAGACAGGTGACAGACACGCAACGACAAACGTCAGTAACGATAAACAACATGCAATACGACTAAGTGTGTGAATATGAAACATGACTATGATATGAATGAGATACCAATATCCAACCGTCACACCGGTACCGGGACACGCCTAAACGTACCCACGATCACTGGGGCCAGAAACACGTCCACGACACCACACTCAAACAAGGTACTCTGAACACGTCGGTGGTACCGGGCCCAAGAGCGACTCGGTTCCCCTGCCAGACGTCGTGTCTCACCCACACGCGTCCCTCCAAACTCAAATCATTAATGTGCACATCCCTCTTGGAGTGGGAAGCTCCAAGAGGCGACCCAAGCGGAAGACGGTCTCCCAACCGCCTTCCGTCTCCACAACAACAAATAACCAATCATGTCCTCCGACCTATATAAAATAACATAATTATGCAAGATACCGTATCACATGCCAATTACCGACTCATGAATGCAAACAATGCCAACGACTTATTTAACAATTAAACACATTATCGAACTGAGTAGGATAAACCTACCTCTCCGCAAATCCGTATAAGCAATCCGTCATATAAGCTAAGCCTGTCTCATAAAACCGTCTCACAAAGCCCAATTCCTAAAATACGATAATGATACAAATACGTATAAATATACCAATCTAATACGTATAAAATACGTATAAACACATTAACCCAATACGTATAAAATACGTATACGCATACTAATATAATACGTATAAAATACTTATAAACATACTATTCTATTTATATAAATACGACTAATTAAACCAGTCTTAAAGCTCTTCAAATCCCGACATGATTCCCGCTAATTATAACTCAAAACCCGACTCCCGCCACCACCTGCCGCTGCCACCGTGGACCACCACCACAGCCGTGGCGGTCACGGCCAGCAGCAGCCCCCACGGTCGCCCAAACATCAACAACAACAACAACAACGCAACTCGTCCCCTAACTCGACCCGACCACCACCAATCTCCCTCGCCGGCGCCGACCACCATAGTGGTCTTCCCTGACCACGTTAGACTCCACCGTCAACCTCCATCAACCACAACAACCCCACGACCACCCATAACATACCACAACAACTCCTCATAAAAACAGGTCGTACCACCACTTTCAACCCCTCGATTCCGCCACCTACAGCCGCCCACTTGGCCACCCACGACCACCACTCAACTCCCCACTCAACCCTCGACAAAACCCACCCAAGGTCAGCCCAAGACATCCACGAAAGGTGGGTTAAAAACTCGACTTAAGACAGTCTCACAAAACAGCTACAAGCCATGTATAACTCGGTCAAACTGAGTTTTGGGCGGTCAACGGCGGTCCCAAGGTGGTCAATGACGGTCCTAAGGTGAGTCGGGTTCAAGGCGGGTCTATGGTATAAATTAAATAAGATAAAAGACGGTATTACCTTACGATATCGAGGCGGAGGGACAAATATCACCATTTCTCCTCTTCTCTTTTCTTCCTCTCTTTTCTCCCTTTTTCTCTGTAACATTTTTGTGGTGGAAATTATGGTGAAATGGAGGGATAAGGTGGTGGATAAGATGTGGAGGGAAATAAGAAGGAAATCTTAAAAGTGGAGGATAAGGATAAGGGGAAATCCTAGACGATAGCGACTCCAATCCACTCGGCCGAGTGAAATGCTCACTCAGTCGAGTGAACCGCACTGGATCGAGTGAAACCTTCACTCGGTCGAGTAAAAACTGTCATAACACTCCAATTTCTACTCGGTCGAGTAACTTCCACTCGACCGAGTACTAAGTCGAATGAACTTAAAAGTTCGGGTTGTTACAAGGGTGGCCGGGGGTTTTCGATTTTTATGGGGATATTTCATTACCTCTTTACATTGGACTCTCTAGTCGCGGGAGAAATGAGAGGGGCATAATCGGAAAGAGTGTTACAAAATGTGTAGGATTTAAGCGATTATTGTGTTGGATTTAGCAATTACGTATTTTTTAGCATCAATAAAATGTAAAAGGATGAAATTACACGGTGTTTAGGTTATTAGAACCTTTTTTTTTTACAGCAACAAATTGTAGCACAACTTACAATAGAGCTTCCTGAGCAAGATTATGAGCTATCCTATTCACTCCCCTAGGACAGAAACTAAGAGAGCAACAATGAAAATGAGACGCAATAGACTTAAAATCCTGGGTAATAATATTACAAGAAGTTATCGCCTTTTCCGCTCCAGCAACCTGCATAACCAAATTGAGACAATCCGTAACAAGTCTAATATGTAGAAATCCTTCGTCCAAGGCCCATTTTAGCGCTATGATAGCAGCTTGCCTTTCAGCTTGAAGGGCAGAAGCAGCAAAAGATCGAGCATGAGCAGTGTTTAATAAGGTCCCGTTACCATGGAACAAACACCAACCCATGCCAGATCTTCTATCAGCCCTCCAAGCAGCATCATACTTGACGGTGCATATTTTCCACAGTCAGGTTCACCGACTATCCAAAATGGAAAGAAATTTCTAATCCGCTTAGTAAAATAAAATTAGGAGGAGAAGTCGAGCACATGCGCTTGAAGTAGTCTAGCTTCCTTACCATCAGCAGCCTCATTCATACCCTGAATGTCTCCAAGAATAGAATTGAGAGCACCCATTGGCCAAGGGCGATGATTCTTGAAGATCATATCATTCCTGCAGCACCAAATTCTCCAAAGAGTAGCGATGAAGGGAAAAATAAGGGAGTTAGGATTTGGGCCATTTAGAAAATAGGTAACCCAGTTAAGGACCCAAACCCTAACATCAATATCCATCCCTCCGGTGTGTCTAAGGCCTAAGGGGCAGCCAAACCATAGAGCGTTTGCGAAGTTACAATCTCTGAAAAGGTGAGAAATAGATTCTCACGAGGAGATTCACCATCACAAAGAAGACAGGAGGACACATAATTAATATTTCGTTTGAGGAATTCAGAACTTACAGGGAGGGTATTAGCCATGAGTTTCCATAAAAACACCCTTTTTGTTAGAAACAGACAACTTCCAAAGCTTAGATTTGCAGAAAGCAACAATGATTGGAGACATTCTAGAGCGATTTGAGGTAGACCCATTAGATAGGCCCATAGTAGCAACATAATATCCTGATTTGACAGTGAAATCACCATGTTTTGAGAATTTCCAATAAAAGGAGTCATCTGAGGGTTGACGCGGGATATAAGTTGCAAGGATTTTCTCTGTAACTTCGTCACCTGGATCGAACACAAGAGAGGAGAAATCCCATCTCCTATGAACATCATGAAGATCACGAACCAGAATCATGGAATTAGGAGGGACACCATTAGGATCCCCGCAAAGATCATGAAGACTATAACCCTCGATCCATTTATTCTTCCAAACATTAAGAAGAGAAGAACACCCAATCGTCCAAGCAATATTGTTGAAGATAAGATCAGAGCCCCACATAAGACTTTTAAGAGCCCATGATGCCGCTTGGGGAGCCTTCCAACGATTCTGGAAAAAAATATCATCTTGAATACCAAGCTTCGGACCAATGACTTTACTAATAAGGCTTTCCGGAGCACATAAAATCCTCCAATCAGACTTGGCAAGAAGGGCTTGGTTAAAACATCCAATGTTACGAAGACCAAGGCCCCCTTCTCCCACTGGCCTACTAAGGAAATCTTTACTAAACCAATGGTTAGTCTTATTGGTTCTAGTTTCGCTCCACCAAAATATACACCATCAGAGACTGAAGCTTTGATGTTACACTTACCGGTATACGAAATACGGACAGAGAGAAAAGGGATAGTGAAGAGAGAACAGAACGAATAAGAGTTAATTTACCAGCTGATGAGAGAAGAATGTTATTCCAGGAAGATAGCCTTTTCTTAGTTTTATCGACAAGGAATTTAAATAACTCCCTCTTCGATGACCCAATACTCGTTGCTAAGCCGAGATAGTTGCCAAGATCATGCTTAGGGACGAATTTATACTCAGCCAAGCACTTCTTAGCCGTCTTGAGTGAGCAGTTTGGACTAAAAAGAATAGAAGACTTATTTTTATTGAGGCATTGCCCAGAGGCAGCACAATATTTGTAACACCCCCATATACCAAGGCCCCTTACCAGGGACTGCCCTAGCATATAAGGATTCTACCATCTCGGAAAACCGAGGTAGTGAACATCACAAGAACAATAAAGGATACATTTATTAAGTAAAATAAGTTAAGTGATTACAATAGACGAAGGCAAAACTGAAACGGTAAAAGGTACAACTCAGACTGTCTAAAGACGACTACTAAACTCAGCGGAAGCTATATCGACTGTCAGCTAGACTCGGCGGCATCCCATCTATCCCAGAAGACGACATCAACAACCAACCTGCTAAATAGCTGCTCACCACCCCCGATGGATCACAACAGGTCAAAAGACAACAACAACGCGGGGGTCAGTAATCGGCATACTCATATTCTAATGCAACATCAATATCAATATCATTAGCAGCGGAAACAATTATAATCTCATAATCCCTTTTACAGTCAGGTCCCATCGCAACAGGTACCCAAGTCAGCCAGTGACACAACCTCGTCACCGCAGCCACTCATCGCAACAAGTGATAACCCTAATCTCCTTAATGTGCACATCCCCCTCGTGATGGGAGTCACGAGAGGCGATCAAAGGGCGTGGCCACTCCCACGTGGACCACTCAGCCGGAACCGTCTGTCAGCCGTATCTCATATCATACAATCTGTTTTCATCCATCAATTAATCAATTAAGCAATCACCAAATAATATTGTCACAACCAAATACTGAGTAGGAAATCCTACCTGATAGTAAATCCGCAGCAATAATTCACACAACACAGCTAGAAGGGCTCCTCTATGAATTCACAACCTAGCATAGGCAATTAATCAATCAATATGTGCCCTAATAGCGATTCATATGAAATACTACTGATTCGATTATAAACAATAATACGGTAATTAGATCTAGATATTACTTACGAAATCGATGAATGTAAAAGCGAGGATCCGGATTGCTCTTGCTTAGGGATTGATTGGGACTGATTAGGGTTTGTGGTAGAAATGCTTTTACGTTAAACTGTTTATGAGAAATGACATTGTTCCTTTTATATTAAACTAATCACTCATAATCAATTCAAACCGGATCGCCTAACCCGTCAGCCTGACTCGGCCGACTCACCACCTTACTCGGTCGAGTCATCGATACTCGACCGAGTTATGCAAGGCTCGGTCGAGTCTGCTCTTGGCAGACTCTCCTTCCATCTGACAATGGGTATACTCGACCGAGTAGCCCTAATTCGGTCGAGTACACCCTTAGGAGAGAACGGGGTATTACAGTCTCCCCTACTTATAAATGAACTTCGTCCCCGAAGTTCGAACCCATCCTTATATAACATAACACCCTCAACAATGCAGCCCCAAACATCACAACAATCATAATGCATTTAGTCCAATCAATTCAACCCCAACTCCAAAGTACCACAATTATAACGACGTATACCATACCGCCTTGCTACTATCCCTTTCCCCAACAATTCACAATCCACACATCTGCATACTTAACCGATATTTACCAACTTGATATGTTATATTCTACCACCCTTAAAATGAACTTCGTCCTCGAAGTTCGCTCACACACATAATCGTCACTAACCAACACACTCATAATCGTTACTAATCAAATCCGTTAACACTATCGCAATCATGCATACCTATAACATTACTCTTTCTCCATTCATTTCAAACACATAACTCCAAAAGTACAATCCATACCTTTAACAACATAAACCACGGTCCATCCTTCATACCTTTAACAACATAAACCACGGTCCATCCTTCATTTTATAATCAAAACTCAAAGCTTTCTTTATAACCGCAGTGCGGCATCGGTCGAGTATACCCATAGGAGAGAACGGGGTATTACAGTCTCCCCTACTTAGAAATGAACTTCGTCCCCGAAGTTCGAACCCGTCCTTATTTAACATAACACCCTCAACAATGCAGCCCCAAACATCACAACAATCATAATGCATTTAGTCCAATCAATTCAACCCCAACTCCAAAGTACCACAATTATAACGACGTATACCATACCGCCTTGCTACTATCCCTTTCTCCAACAATTCACAATCCACACATCTGCATACTTAACCCATATTTACCAACTTGATATGTTACATTCTACCAC
>JAGPOY010004599.1:0-18874 GCA_018983105.1 Silene uniflora | reverse complement strand
ACTTCTTGAATCAAAACTAGCAGGGTACCTAACTTCAAAACTTCAAAGGTAAGTCAGTTATGCAGAAGTGCGGAAGAGGAAGCGATTCAAATCTCATGTTTATGAAACTAGTTCACTACTACATGTAGAGATATATAAATGGAGTAGAAATTAGAAAGTTGTATTATACCAGGAAATGAAGAGCCCTTTGGTGGCATTTACCATGGCAATATGAGAAACTACAGAACCTTGACCTGATGATAAGACGGAGAAGAGAAGAGTCACACCAGGGAAATATATATCTTGCAGAATGTCTGCAATGAGGACATCATATTTTATTTAGGGTTTATTTAATGAGAATACTCTGAACTATGAGGCTGCTTCTCAAAATACTCCGAACTTTATTTTAACTACCAATACACTTAACTATTATACATGTTCTCTTTTATTAGAATTGTCACTTTATTAACCTGGAGTAGCAGGTAAAAGTAACTCCACCTTCCTCCTTGCCATTGATCTTCATCTTCCTCCTCATGTTAACATGTAATTTTTTTTTATTTCATCTCCCTCTCTTATATATCCTCTCTCTTTATAATTACAAACCATGACTAAACAAAAACCCATCAGACCCAAAAGATTATTTCCTTCAATTTCAAGAATTCACAAATCACAATACCCATTCAATCGATTCATCTGAATCCAAGAACAAAAATTAAATAAAAAAGAGCAATGATGATGAATAAATCACACAATTTGCTTACTTTTACTAATCAACACAAAATGCTAAACAAATACCCAGAAAACCTTTACCCTTAATTACAAAAAAAAAAACTCAAATCAAATTAACCACTCAATAAGCAGGTATATATGAATGCTTTGAAGAATACATCCGGGTCTACTGCCTACATCATAAATAGTAGAGATAAAAGCCAAATTATATTAAGACAATAATCTGGTAAATTACCCCTCTAGATTTGTAGCGATTTGGAGAAGATGAGATTAGCGGGAGATTAATTGGGCGTGTTGGCAAGGATCAATAATGGCGTTTTGATTTATTTGAGAAGAGGGGAAAGAAGTAGATTTGTAGATGACAAGAGAAAAGAAACAGAGAGATTAAAGAGGTGTTAATAAGTTTTTTTGACTGGCTTAGCAGGTAGCCAGCCAACTATACTAGTACAAGGGAATGGGTGTACTAGTTCGTTTTATTCCTAGTTAAAATAAAGGTCGGAGTATTTTGAGAAGCACCCTCATAGTTCAGAGTATTCTCATTAAATATCCCATTTATTTATCAGTGACACAGTTTAAACAAAGGCGTTCAATCGATCGTTCAATCGATCCTGACAGAAAAACAGACAGGCAGCATGACGGAGATAACTTAGGAGTTAGGACATGTCCCTTGGGAATATGGACAATGTTCATTTTAGCAACAATAATAGCAGAAAAATATGTTTTAGACTTTTGGTTTTGTAAAGTAATTAAGGTTCTTTATAATCAACTGCAGAATAAGAGGTTGCAAAAACCGAAAGGTAAGACTTCAGCCACACATAATTTTTCTTCCCACAATATTTTTTTATTTTTATTTTGAGAAGGTAAAGGAAAAAAAAAATTCTCACTTACAAAGCTACAAGTCTACAACAATAAGTTATTAGAGTACTTATTAGCGTTCTGGAAATTGGATTGACGACATGGTTTGCATATGAGTTGGGAACCGGACACCCTTAGTGGCTAGCCGCAGGTTGGTGACTAACATACTACAATTTGATCAAGATTTGTGCAAGACCACGATGATAGACCTCGGGTTCAAGCTTGGTTTAAGCAGGTGAGACAGTAAAGCGCCCCATGGCGATTAGGACTGATGAAGATGACCACACTATTACTAGACGGCTGGATACCCCTGATTTGAACTTGAAAGAAGTCTAACATAAAGAAATAAAAACGTAGATAATCGGCGAAGGAATGAACATCATAAAAGAAGTAAAGACCCACCAGAAAACAGTATGAAAATCATAATAGTGCGCCTCGCTACATGTGTCTGTCCACAAGGCGCATCTAAGACACCCCAAGGCTTTTTTTTGGAGTGCCTCCCTGTAAATTGTGCCTAGGTGTCCAAAGTACAATTTTTGAACATAATGTTCAAGAAGAGAGAAAGAAAGGAGAATTTTTAAAACTGAGAAGCAGTTTTTAAGGTGATGATGAAAAAGGAAAAAGAAAATGGCCAATCCTATTTGCTAACAAAAGAAGTAAAATGGCCAATCCTATTTGCTAACAAAAGAAGTAAAATGTAAGTATAATGGACAAAGGGAAAACCATAAAAAAAAAAAAAAGCACAAGAAAGTGGCAGGGCAATTACGTCGAAGCGGGGTTAGTATGCCTTGCTACAAGTGCCTTCTCCATAAAGCGCACTTAAGGCGTCCGGGGGTATTTTCGAGAGTGCTTCATGGTAGCTTGCGTTTTAGGTGCACCTGAGGCACAATTTCTTTTAACTAAGTGTTGAAGAAAAGAGATTGAACAAGGAGATTTCTCAAAATTAAGAAGCAGTTTTAGTGTCAATTATGAACAAGGTGAAATTAAGAAAATATCTGTCCTATTTGCCGGCAAAATTATCCTCCCCTCCCTCCTAGTCCCTCACCTTGCCCTCAAGTTCATCCATCCAACCAAATGGCTGAACTGTGAACATACCATTAAACAACACGAAATTAATAAAAATTTAGGGTCAAATATGGTCTTTCTTGGTGTCCAAAACATTGCACTATCATAGAACATGAAGATAACCACATTATTATAGAACATAAATTTTATATTTTTAAATAAATTTTTATGCTTGGAGTCTTGGACAGCCCTTATTTTAATTTGAACGAAGGCCAACATATAAGGAAATAAAAACGTAGATAATCGGCAAAGGGAAGACCAACATAAAAGTGAAGAACCAGCAGAAAACTGTATGAAAATTGCATAACAGTGTGCTTTGCTACATGTGTGCCTTGGCAGTTGTCCATAAGACACATCTAAGACGCCCCTAGGCGTTTTTGGTAATGCCTCAGTGTACAATGTGCCTAGGTTCCCAAAGTGCAATTTCTGACAGTATGGTTCAAGAAGGGATAGCGAACGAAGTAGATTTTTCACAATTGAGAAGCAGTTTTGAGGTGATGATGAAAAAGGTGAACGTAAGAAAATGCCAATCCTATTCGCTCACAAAAGAAGTAAATTGTAGGTATAGTGGACAAAGGGAGAAGCATAGTAGTATGCCTTGTCCATAAAGCGCACTTAAGGTGCCTCAAGGCATATTTGCTAGTGCCTTATTGTACCTTTCATCTTTGATGCACCTGACACACAATTTTTTAAGCAAGAGTTGAAGAAAAGAGAACGAACAAGAAGCTTTCTCAAGATTGAGAAGTCATTTCCGAGTCAATTAGGAACAAGGTTATAAGTAAGAAAATATCATCCTATTTGCTGGCAAAACTATCCTCCTCAGTCTCCTCCCAGTTCCTTACCTTTCTCTCTAAATCCGTCCATCCAAACAAATTGTTGAACAACATACCAATACACAACATGAATTTTTTTTTTTTTAAAAAAAAGGGTTAAATATGATCTTTCTTAGTGCCCAAAAACATTGTATAGTCTCTTTAAACTAAGCATCTGAGCACAAGTCTGAGTCTTCCATTTATTTTTCAGAAACTATGCATCAGGCTACGAAATTGACGCACTCGTAAGGCGGCCATGGAGCTATACAAACATATTTGGTCACTGTAGCCAACTAATCACATAATTCTGCGGGCACAAAGAGAATATCATTAATTACATCAATTAATCTTTAATTAAATGGGTCGGAGTGAATCAAGGTCGCCGAAAACATTCGCCGTCGCCTGTACGCCACCAGCATAACCGCCGTAGTCGCTGAGAACGCAGCCGATCTCTACTTGTTTGTTTATTTCAAAATTTTGAATTTCTGATGATTATTTTGAGAATTTGTTGGACAATTCTTAGGGCTAACCATCATATTCATTATTCACCGCTAATCTAAAACAGAATAAAATGCTGAATAAAGGGATTAAATTGTAGTCCGTAAATAACATACCAGAATAATCTTCCCTTCCTTCCTTTGTAAGCTGCACAATTCTTGACCCTTGACACTGTTTGTTTGTTGTTACTAGAGAGAGGATGTAAAAACTAAAAACTAAATATTGAAATCAAGGAGCAACCCACTATTTATAGGTACAACAATAACAATTATCATTGAAGACGGGCATATCCGTACCAAACTGAATATGGGTCAAGTAA
The DNA here is from genome assembly GCA_018983105.1 of Silene uniflora. NCBI lineage: Eukaryota > Viridiplantae > Streptophyta > Magnoliopsida > Caryophyllales > Caryophyllaceae > Silene > Silene uniflora. The sequence continues at coordinate 14,617 of JAGPOY010004599.1, read as the reverse complement.
TACCCAATTGATCATTCTTCAGCTTGGGACGGATATCTCCGTCTTGTATAATAAAAGGGTAATACTGTCTTTTCACTACCTTCCCTTTCCTTAAAAAAAAAAACCATTTTAAATCCTTTTAGGCTTTTAGGTGGGGTTTTATCACTATTCAATTATTCATCATCACCATTCACCACCCTTGCATTTCTATTAGTTGGGATTTTCCATTGTTGAGCAATTTCTTGTGAATTTTATGGGTAATTTTCCTTTTTGGATTAATTTAACTGGATGCCATGTTATTTTCCTGAGTTTTTTTTGTTGTTAATTTTGATTTTACAGTTTACTGTAACAGGTGCAGTGCAGATGGTACAGTGCATTACTACAGGTTGTTTAATGCAGGGAACAACAATGTCTGCATTCTATAACAATTTCAATTGTTTATCCCCAAAATCGGTACTAGTTATTGAGCATAACAAGTCTTGTTTATATGCTACACATTCACTTAAGTTTCACAATTATGGACATCTTTCATCTTCTTCGCTAGGTAATTATTCATTTATTTGTCTCAGTGGTTCCCAAAATCTCCTCTTTTCGCGACTATTTTGGTATGTTATTTTGATACTGTCATTGTATGCTACATGATAGGGTCCTTGGAGAGGGTGAGATTTGCTGTGAAGATTTCTTCTAAGGTAATCACTTCTGATGTTAATTTCACTTGTTTATCAATCTTATCTGAATAATTCATTAGCTTAATTCTGTGTTTTCTCTCTTATTTGAATCAATTCTAGATTTCTAGTGTGTCGGTAAAGCCGTACAGGTTCTGTTATGTGAACCAAAATATGTACAATCCAATCCAGTGGAGTTTAGATTTGCTAATGTCAGCTTATTCCTTTTAAGTTTTAACAAACATAATTGGTTACATGAGTTGTATTCTTGTACATCCTACCTTACCCGCGCCTATGGTGGATTGCAACACTGCGTTTGCTGTATACAAAATATTGGTGTAGGCCCATAGAGAAGGATGCTTTGTTTTATTTATTTATTCTTCAAGTTTGCTAGAGGCTAGAGATACTGTGGGTGGACCACAATAGTGGCACAATCGCATAAAAGTGGAAAACTGCGTTGATTTTGCAGCATAATGTCAGAGTGAGGTGGTCAGATGTAAGTAGACTTATCCTTGTGTAGTTTACAAACAAAGAAACTGGTTTTGAATGACCCAATAATGAAAACTGCATCGAGAATAACATCGAATGATAATAAGAAGCACAACCGATTTCGCGAGTCATTTTGTACTATTCCATCATAATCCAGATCCAAAGAATCACGAGTCATCGACTCCACCAGAAACAATGGAAAAAAAGAGGAGAGATTAACGATTGTCAGATATTAAGAGCCCAACCTGCCTGATTACTCCGTACACATAAACAACTATCCTCTTCAGAGAGAGGGGGAGGGGGTGTTTCGTGTTTTGCAACTAACATCATGTTGAGTTTGATATCGGATTTTCCTAGGCTGGTGGTTAGAATTAGGTTGTTATCCAATATTGTGGTATTGCCTTCATGTCATATGTGCTCTGTTGTGTGGCTATCATCATTCAGACTTCTCTTAAAACAGCCTCTTCCCGTTTTAACATCAGCGGTAAGGTTGTGTATATGGAATCCCCACTTACACTGTCACTGGCAATTGTTCCACATGAATTACAGTTCATGTTATCTAGCCCCTCACTATAAGGGATGATGTGGTGGTTCCTACATGTTTATCTTCTAGAAATGTTAAATTTAATGTTTTTTCTTTTTCTAAATATCTCCTTGTGGAAGTGATTTTTCATGCAATAAGATTCCGTCATTAAAATTTAATTTTTTTATGATGTCTTTTGGTGATATTCTAAAAAATAGTTTGTTAATAAGGCCAAAGTTCTTGACAAGGAGGAAGGTTTTCCACCCATACAAACTCTTCGAAGATTTCCCATACAGGAGCTTCACTCAAAGATCGTCGTGATCAGATTTGATTCTTCCATCTTGCTTCAGCAAAACCTTAACCAACAATTTACCTTGAATTCCAGTGCGTACTTGACCATTAAATACGTGTATAAAGCTGGCGCAAAGATCATTTTGACGAGTAGCTGGAATGTCCAAAAGAATGCAGAGGTTCTCTCAGAGGAAGCTGTTGCAGGTGTGACTTTAGCAGTAGATTTTCCTGTATCCTGATTAAGGTTTTATACTTTGCAAGTGCAAATATCGGCAGACAAAGGACATGCAGTCATTATACTTGCTGAGAATTTAGGCGCAGCATGTATCCTTTCACAAATTATTCTATAGGATGGTGTCATTGGAGTAAGATGAGCTTATTAACAATCAACGCAGCTAAAAGTTCATCAAAAATATAAAATACATGTTCATTTTGGCTACCTCTGTTTTTTTTTAAGATTATTGTCGTTAAATAAAACCAAGCTGTCAAATAAAATTCCATGTTATATAAGATACATGTATTTTCCCAGTTTACACGTCGGGCTACAAACATTTTGAGCCCGTCTGATTCTATATGACGATTTTTTAGGAGAGATTTTAACCATTTGGTTTAATAGAGTAAATGACAAGTCCTTATCTGTGAAATTACTGCCTTCCAATTTGACTATCTTGCTGAAAACACTCTTTTCTTAAATGTCACCAACTCATAATACTTTGTATTTCTTGTAAATCTTATAACTACGTTCCATCCTATTGTAGAACTACCTTTTGTGAACCTTGACCTTTAAGTCCTGCACTATGATGACAATTTATCTTTATAAATAAGTGATTTACTATTATGAAGTAGTAACTAATCCAGCTTTTACAATTCTTTGCAGAATTTCTTTCATCCATTCTTGAGCTAAAAATTGTTGTTGGTAAACACATATATCTACATCAGCAGACAATGATGGAACAGTTTGAGCTAGCAGATATCATACTTGTGCAAAATCTTTCTAAATACAAACCAGAAGTTGGCAACAGTTCTGATTTTGCTAAGAGATTGGCATCTGGAGTTGATGTATTTGTCAACGACTCATTTTCATCGGCTCACAAAGTTCTTGCATCAACTGTTGGAGTTACTCAATTCTGTTGTGTATGTCTTGCTGGTTTCTATTTTGAAGATTCCCTGCTCAAACTGAAGAGGATCTCAGAATGCAACAAGAATCCTTATGTTGCAGTGGTACGCCCTTTTGAGCATATTCTTTTTATTAGTTTACTTAATGCAGTCCTCCTATAGCAGACACTTTAACAGTTACTCTTCAATCCACCAAAAAGCTATTTTACTTCGACACTTCACTTTGGTTGCATATCACGTGTTGGAAACTTTAATATTCTGATACAAGTCATAAGACACCAACACGACACTTTGCCATGACATTATAAGCCAAAACTAAAATCATGAAACTTCTTCACAAAATAGCTGTATGGGAGACTATAACCTGAAAGATCATTTAAGTTTTTTTTTTTTTTTTTCTCATCTTGTCTAGGTAGGAGGAGGGAAAATTATTGAGAAAGCAGCTGCCTTGTACTTTTTAGCTTCTAGATGCGATGGTCTAATTTTTGTTGGTATGATGGCCTTCCAAATAATGCGTGCCCTGGGTTTACCTGTTCCATCGAATTTGATTGATCTGCAAGGTGCAAAGGAGGCCTTAGAAATAGTGAAAATCGCTAAAGACAGAAGCATACCTATTCTTGTACCGAAAGATTTTTGTTGCAAGCACAAACATTTACCAATCCACATGAAAACATTTTCTGTAGAGAATATTCTGGAAGGTATGTTTCCCTTTTGAAGTGTGTTATGTTGTGATACCAGTTTGATAATCATTTTGTTGGTAGTGTTAGTATTTTTATTTTTTGTCCAAGTCATCTTAAAAAGTTATCTTAAGTTTCTCTTCGATTTCAAAATCGTTTTAATCTTTATTCTTGATTTAATTTTTAAGTTTTTATGAACGAAATGCGGACTTCGTTTTAAAATCTATAAGTTTCCCTTGCCTTTTGTATTATGTTTCACTCCACTTTTTCCTTTTTTCTTTTATATTTTCGCTTTTTGAGATCACCCATGGCGGTTCCAAAGGATTATTCATGTCAGCCGACCCCAAATCATTTTGGGATTAAGGCTCTGATGTTGTTGTTGTTCATCTTAAAAAGTTCCGGAAATGACCATATTTTTCTGTATATGTAACCGTTTTTCTAAGGGGTTTCAAACTTTCAATACTACTACCTCCTATTCTATTAAACACCCCTTTTTGTTTTCTTGTTTTGCCCTTTTCTGAAATAGGCAAATTTTTTTGGATCTGAAAGGTCTCTTTTATCTTCACAATTCTAGTTAAAGTAACACATGTATCTTACGGCCCACCTAAGTAGCCTTCCTCATTCCTCTTTTACCCTTACAAATTACAATTGTGCACCTACTTGCTCTTCTAAATATATTTGCCAAAAGCAAATGGAGCATTCCAAAGAATAGTAAGGGGTACAAATTTTCATTGGGTGGTTCTTTGCAAACTTGCAATTATATATGCCTTGGACTTTCTCTGCAATGGGTTGTGAATAAATTTTCTGCTGCCCTTAATTTGGTCTTGATCAGGCTGCCATGATTTTCACAATTTTACACTACCTAACTTGCAGACCAGCTCGTGGTCTTATCTTAATTGTCTGTTGTTAGGACTTGGTGGAATGTTTGGCATGGTCTTATCTGTTTTGTAGGACAGGATTCTTCATAATGTGATAAATTTCTCAAAATTGGGTATGATAGCCTACAGTTTGACATGGTGAAAATTTAAGGTTTTGGGATGAGCTTACAAGATCACCTCGTATTATAGTAGGTCTATCTTGCTTGTGTCTTGCTATTATCCTCTTCTCAGTGTCAGAGTCAACTTTCCCAGATGAAATTTCTCGCCTTCTTCTAACAATGTGCTGAGTACTAATTCTGGTCACTCCCTTTTATGTATTCTTCCCAGGCCGGTCTCTTTTAGTGTAATTTGTTCCCTTTAGGTAAATATCTCACATTTTTTTATAACATCCATCAATAGGTTGGCAGCCTGTTGATTTTGGACCAAATTCATATGTTGAGATTGCGTCATTTCTTTCAGGGTGTAAGGTGAGGTATGATCCTCAGTTGATGTTTGATCCTTTCTGACGATGCCAAATTTCACTGGTGATATTCACCTACTCTTTGTCATCAAGTATTTTTTTTTTCATTACATCATTGCTAACATGAATTGCGAAAATGTATTATATTTCTGTACAATGCTTATTGTTCATACTAGATGAGGTCATAATTTCCATGTTCTGGTTAGCTCTCCTTCAATTTTAAAAGACATTAACTTTCTGAAAATGTTCTCCTCTTTTTTGTTGATCAATTTTATTTGGCAATTGTGTTGTATAGTTTAGTAGACCGAATCATTGAAGTCTCTTAAGTTTAAGTGTTCCAATTTTGTTGCGCAATTAATTTATTAATTAACAAATTATAATGGTGACATGGCTTTGAAAGACATAGCACATTTCGTGTATATGGAGGCATGTTGCTTATTAAGGACTTGGGGAGAAAGACCGTTTGTAAAGTTATGATGTGCATGTGTCAGCTTTTACCCTGATTTTGTGATGTTTTTGGGTCACCTATATATCTTTGTTCTTCTTTCTTGTGTCACCTATATCTTTGTTCTTCTTTCTTTTCATTTTGTGATCGGATGCGTCGCATTGTCTGACATTTTCCTGGAATTGTGAATTGTGAAGTATTTATTCTGATCAAGTTTTAGCACAAACATTTTCTGATTTTCTACATTGATTTCACCATTTCAGAAGGTTATGTGGATCGGTGCTCTGAAATTTATAGATTCTGATATAGATGCTGATGGAGCATCTAAACTAATACTTAGTCTTGATGAACTAAATCAAATTGGATGCCATACGACAATTGTTGGGCACACGGCATGCGAGACAGTTCTTCGGTTTTCAAGATCAGCATCAACATATGATATGATTGAGCCCGCATCGGTAGTCTGGGAATTTTTGAAAGGAAGAATTCTTCCTGGACTGCTGGCGTTAGATAGAGTATGTTCTATTAAACCCCATCTTCATTGTGTGAAGCACAAAAAACCAATTAAAACATGAAAATAAGTAAAAATAAAATAAAATGGTTTTGCTAATAGTGTCATTGTCTTGGGAGTTGATGCATCTACTTACAATTTATGTCTTTTATGTTATTGTTTATACTCATATTTCTAATTTGTTCCATTTGAATTGTTGTTCTTTTACAAGGAGTGGCGAATTACTGATGAGACTTTTCTCATTATAATATTTCTAGCTAATTCCAAAAACCATTCACCATTATTAAAATTAAAGAGATCTTAAGAAGTATCTTCCAATGGAAAGGAAATGTCATCTCTTGTCTCCCCTTTTGACAGGTAGCCGATGCATCCGACTAATATTATCAGTATTATAGTGGGGTACTTGCTATAAAATGTACTGCAACTAATAGAATGAGGCACTCTTTTGCTAATTTCTTGTCGCATAAAATATATTTCCAAAAGCTAGTAAGCTACCCTTCAACCACCATGGCCAGAAGGGTGACAAGATATGACAAGGATGAGGTATTGAGAGTGGGGTGAGAATGATATATATGTGTGATAGAAAGGGGAAGAACTGTAGAAGCTCTAGTTGGAACAGAACTCTGAGATAAATAATGGATGGTCCTAGAGTTGACTATTGATGACGTTAAATCAATCATATGTGATAAGATATGGAGGAAAAGAAAGAGAAAACGGAGGACTACATATGGCATTGGATTGGAGGAGATTTATGTTGAGAACTCTGCCTTCTTGCGACAAGATTTTGCTCCCCATTTTTTGTCCTCAAGTTGTACCCTCATTTCACTCCATGTAAAATATTTTTTCTTAATCTAGGGAAAAACATGTAAAACGCATCTCTTACAAACTTGTGTTACACTTCCTTTAACGATTTATGAGCTTTCGTTTAGGGTGCAATAATAATCAGGGGCGGACCCACATACAACCAAGGTGTAGCAATTGCTACACCAAAACCCAAGAAATTAATGAGAAAATGAAAATTTGCTACGTCTTTGCATTCTTATTAGTTGTTATTATTTTATTTGTTTCAACTTCTTAAGGAAAGAAAGTGATAACACTTAGAAAATTTCCCGTAATGACATCGTATCTCTCGTAATTATTCTCCCCCACAATAATATGTACTTATCAAAGGTAAGATTGTCACTTAGAGTGTCGTTTTTGCTTATTTATTAGTCGATTTGTGATTACTAAGAAAATTTCTAATAGTTGTTTGTTTGCTTCTTTTTTTCATGAACTTTATTGTTGTGCGTCTAGAGTTAGAGTTAGTTTTAATATTATTTTATCAAGATATCATAAATTTATAAGTAAAATAAATAATTGCAGAGTTTCTACGTGAAAGAAATAGTAAAAAATCAAATTTTAAAAGGATATACTCCGTATATAGTATATGTAAAGCATACATAAAAATGAGCCGTATTAACTGTTTTCGAGCATCAAATTTTTTCGCTACACCAAAAACTAATTGTGCGTCTAGAGTTAGAGTTAGTTTTAATATTATTTTATCAAGATATCATAAATTTATAAGTAAAATAAATAATTGCAGAGTTTCTACGTGAAAGAAATAGTAAAAAATCAAATTTTAAAAGGATATACTCCGTATATAGTATATGTAAAGCATACATAAAAATGAGCCGTATTAACTGTTTTCGAGCATCAAATTTTTTCGCTACACCAAAAACTAACTCCTGGGTTCGCCCCTGATAATAATCGATCCCTTTTGTTTAGGCTTGCTGTGACCAACTGAACTAATGCTAATGGGATTTGGAAAAACCAAGTTTTCTTTTATGAAAATCAATGTCTATCCCTCAAACATTTCGTTTATTATGGTGAGGGAATAATTTTTGCAGAATTATATTTTGAGTTTCCATCATCTCTGCATATTTGGTTGGAGCTTACTTCTTACTATGGATTTACTGATTCTGAACGTTTTTGTTTGAAACGTATGGATTTACTTGTTCTCAATGTCTGAAGGGAAACTGACTGCTAGGCTATTAAATCTAAATTTGCAGGCATACCCATCTGAGATAGACTGGAACACAGTTTACCATGATCCTGCTCGACCTCTAGCAGTTGATATTGGAAGTGGTATAGTTCACACTGAGTGTTATATTCTCATTTCCGTATCCTTCTTTCTTTCTTTTTTGAAATAGCGAATTAGAATTTGTCACACTTGTCAATTTGTCATGCATGTCAGCTACCGGTGATGTCCACATCCACTTATTTTGCCGTTGTTACTGTTAGCTATGGACCTGTGGTTCTTGCAAATTCGCAAGACATTTCATGTAAAGCTCTAGCATCTTGAGTGGTTACCCTCAATCCTCGTGTTATTGAATTTCGATTTCAGTCTTGACCTCGGAACCAGCCAATGGTCTTGATCTGAACGTGGACGCTTCACCTTAAATACTACTCGTGCTGCTCTCAAACGTGGTTGTAGTAACCTTCAAATCTCTACAAAGCGGCAATGATGGAGCGTCATTGCCCAAAATTAGTTCTACATTGTCTTAATCATACTTTGTACTTCGTCATGAATCTTAAAATTTTAAACTTAGGTTCTGATTTTTTTTTCTTCCTGGTTTTTGATGAAGGGAGGCTCAACTTACAAAAGATTGCAACATCTTGTAGAGATGTGGGTATTAGGAATAAGTATAAGTATCAGAATATATTTTCTAATTCTATAGGCTTCATAAGTCCAAGAAGATTTCATCCTAAAACCAATTGGTGATAGGAGTTGTAAGACTTGTAACTCGTTGATTTATAAATTACTGAACTTCCTTCTCATTTTGTCAATGTGGGACACACAGATGTTGGTAAATAACATAATAGGAGCTCTTAACAGAATGAAATATTGTTTTCGAAACTTATTCTTCTACCCTTTCCCTTAATGAGTTCGACTATGTTATTTGCCTCTCTTGTGATACTTTTGCTGAGAATTTTGTTGAATAAATATTCTTCCCTAAAAATGTCTAAGAGGATGAAGTCTTCTTTTATCATTTTCTCATTTTCAATAAATCTCAATTTTCCTGCAGGAAATGGGTTATTTCTCATGGGAATGGCTAAAGCACGAAAGGATTTGAACTTTCTTGGCTTAGAGATGAATAAGAAGGTTTATCATTCGCACCCGACCCCTTCATTCCTTGGCGTAGCTGTGTTTTTCTTACACTTAAATTTTAACTAACTTGTTTTCCAACCATCATATATTTTCAGCTGGTGATCCGTTGTCTGAATTTTGTACATCAATCAGAACTGAAAAACCTGTAAGTATGAACGCTTCATATTCAGATATGCCTGATTCCTGGCAAAATTGTTTTATTTACACGAGATCATTGCCCTAAATAGCACTAGTCAGTGTGTGAAACCATTGTAGTGAGCTTCTAAAACAGTGTCGATTGCATAGTGCATGATTGCCGTAAAGAAATCCCATGGATTGTTCTAAAAAACTGCATTAAGCTAATAATGTCTGCAACTTCATGTGTTCATTGTTCACTTCTACTCCATATAATGTAAGTTGTGCTCTAGCACTCTCTGGAAATTTGTGTAGCCTTAATTTGGGAGGATGAAATTTTGATATTATGCATCTTTTTTCGTATTACAAGTTTTAATCATTCTTTGATGACAATTTGATTTTTCTCGTCTTATAATTTGATTCTGTTCTTTTCTTTCTTTATTTTTAAAATATTAGTCCTTTCATTTGAGTTTCTTTCATTTTTGTTATACTTCCCAATCTTATTAGTTAATAATTTTCATTCTGTTATGATTATATTTACATTATTAGGGCCTGATCTTTTTGTTTTTTGATTTCATCTTTGTTCAATTTAGTTTAATTCATTTGTAATTCAGTTCAATTCTGTTTAGATTTATTCACTTCAGATAATATCATTAGAAAAGAGCGAGGCCTTAGTGTCATTTAAATTTCTGTTTTAACTCTCTTTTGAAAGGTATTACCCATTTTGTTATGACTTTTTTCTTAGGTCATATCTTTCAGGACTTTTATCTTCATAAAACGTAGTCTTCTGATAATTTTTTTTTTTTGCTTAGGCATTTCATAACAACAAATGCCACTTCATCGTTTCGTACGATAGTGTCTAGTTATCCGGGACCAGTGGAGCTGGTGTCGATCCAGGTGAGTCTAGTCAAAGCTATGTAATAAGACTGATTGGTAGTAATATTACTTGGTTATTGTCTCTCATTCTTATGTGTATTCAAGAGCTTTATATCTTCCGAGGGTATTTTCAATTACCTCACTCGTGAGTCGTGAAACATTGTTGCCTGAAGGTGTATCTGCCAATTTCGTTCCGTCAGTTTTTGCTCGACTTTTCTCGTTTGCGGGGGTAATTTGTTAAAAATAGAAACTTGTGAAGTTGTGCCAATCATGAATGTCACATTTGAATGTGCCCCCTTATCTTATTTCTTGTTCCATATATATATTTTTCTTTAAATGAAAAGGAATCACATTGCATTTGTTTCTTTTTAATGCAACTTTTAAGATCTCAGTTTGAGACTTGAGCTAGAATTCGGTTATCATAGCTTGATCCCGATCATTGAGCTATAAATGTAGCTGATGCCGCATTAAGATGCTCCCATGGTAGCCCTTAAAACCTTGATAACTTGGTTGCATTAGAGTGATACAGCCCAATTTTATTTTTTGCGCCTGTTTCTCAATTCTAATGTTCTTATGTATATCATCTAGTGTCCGAACCCTGATTTCAATCAACCTGAGCATAGATGGAGAATGGTACAAAGGTCCCTGGTTGAAGCCATAGCTGATGAGCTTGATCCTGGAGGAAAGGTAACGCTAATATTAATTAATTTTTCAGTAGTTAGTTACATCACAACAAACACCATTTACGACCCCTCTCCCCCCTTGTTATTTGCAGAACAGTTGAGTTGTTGAGGTTTTCGTAGTCAGCAGTTTCTGTACATATAGTAATACCATGAAGTGGTTCTGTTCTAGTTACAATAGAGCTAAAAAAACTCGCAAATCTTTGGTTTTGAATTACGATGGAATAAAGCAAAATGACTAACTAAAATAAATCTGATTCTTTAAGTTGTTAAATTAAGGAAAAATAAGCATGTTGTTCACCCTAATATGTTACTCGTATCTCAGAGAACAATTTTATGCGGTGCTAATGAAATGATTTAAGATGGCTCTAAACATCAATCTCTCTCGGTTTTTCACCAAATATGTAGGTGTTTCTTCAATCAGATGTTGAAGAAGTGGCGAGAAGAATGCGTGAGCAGTTCTTGACCGAGGGAAAGCAGAAGTTGGTCATTGAAGGCTGTGACAATGGTTCTAATGGATGGTTGAAGGAGAACCCTTTTGGGGTGCGGTCTGATTGGGAGCGACATGTCCTTGCTCGTAAACTTCCCATGTATAGACTCATGTTAATCAAAACCGAGAAAGTCTTGTAGAATTTTATTCTATTGGAAAATCTGTTTATACCACCCGTTGATACCATTAGTTGAGCAAATCTTTTACCATAGATACAAAAAAAGGCAGCAGTACAGTACGCCCTTCTATATGAAGATCATTCGTTCTTTCAATTATATATAACATGAGATGAAATGTGCTCAATTATTGTCCAAATGGTTGATGATTCACATCTTCGTATTTGATTATGTTAATGAAGAATGCTTCTAATTGGTAATGATGAAATTGTGATATGGAGCAAGTCTTCGAGTAGTTAGACAACCCTAGTTACTTCACTTACTTGTAAATAAATAGATTAGCGTAGAAAAAATGAGTTTGAAGCAAAGACGTTGAGTACCTAAGTGGATTTGGTTAATTATGTATGCATAATGCATGGTAAACTTACAATTTTTTTTGCATTTAATTCATTGAGGCACTCAACAATTTTGCTTCAAATAGTTGAACTATTCAGCGATTTATGTATTTTCCTTATGTTAACTTTTTCTAATACTAGTAATAAGGTAATTAGTCGTGAGTGGATCAAACAACTTAAATACTCCTTATGAACCTAGCTTTGGAGTTGAGACTGACCATTTTCGAAATTAAATTTCACATGAATCTCATTTTAATAATTTTTTTGCACAGAAACACTACTAAAAAAAAAAGTTTTATAGTGCTAGTTATTCCGGACTATTTTGAGTCATATACTCACATGAAATCATTTCGAATTGAGTCAATCACAAGTCGGGTCATTTTTGTCGGGTGGGCTTGGCCAAATCTACTTAATCCCAAGCAAGACTAAAAAAGAAAAATCCTCGTATTTTCATTGTGAGTCACTGCTACTCTGCTAGGGTTTCGTCCTCTTCATCTCCCCCATTCTCCCGCCGCTCCTCATAATGGTACTCTCTTCTTTTCATCTAAACTTGTAATTTTATTTGGATTATTTGTTTAATTGATTCACTGTTATGTTCATTTGTAATCAACCACTGCAATTTTCCAGCATTTTGGATTAAAATTTGCTGAATCTGTTTAAATTTCATTTTTTCAGCTGAAATAATTACTATTCCGTAGTTTAATTGTCGTATGATCATAAACATAACCCATGATTTTGTTGTTGACGATTTTTAGTCAGCACTCTTTTTTCTTTGTCTAATTCCGGGGAAAACTGATTTGTTGCCTTGATCTTTCTTTGTATCGAACCCCGGACGGACCCCGGTACTTGAATCTTAAGTCGCGGTCATGTCTTGCGCTCCTTTAGTATAGCGACGGCTTTCATGTTTCCCTTTATTATGCGGAGTACTCGGTAATTGTAGTTTAACAAAGAGATGGGAATGCTCGTAGTTGTATCCTAGGTTATCTCTATGTCTGACACGATAATCTAGGTTATCTGTATGTCTGACTCGTAATTAAGTTTAACAAAGAGATGGCAATGCTTGTAGTTGTATCTAGGTTATCTCTATGTTTGACCCGATAATCAAAGATTTGAGTAGAAACTATAGAATTAGTATTCTGCTCATACTAATGTAATATTGACAACCAAAAGAAATGCTACCATGTTACGAGTAGAGGAAGGGATTGTGTATGAAACACAACTTTTTTTTGTTCTGAAGACGTATCCCCACTTTAGCACATGGTTTGGATAGCTGAGTCTTAGTATCACACGTCTGACGTCTCATGCTAACGAACAGCGCAGTGTTGTTGCTGAGTACCATTTCCTCAAGCTTTGTCATTCCCATGAAATTATGATTGCAACTATTTATGGGGACGTTTGCTTATAGCTTGTTAACCACAAGAAGGTGAGGAAATAAATAATGAGAAATTTCGCGTGAATAAGAGGAAATATGTGAGACATTTCTTGTAAAATAGTGACGGGATATGCAAGTGAGCATACTTGTGTGACATGACTTGTAATTCTTATAAATGTCATTTTTTGGTTGGGACAAATTTGTCCAAAAAGTACTCTGAAAGAATAAAGGGTTAACCTTATTGTGAGACGGTTCAAAGAGGAAAATATAAAGCTTATCCAGAGACACATGGAGTACTTTGTTAGTGAATAGATTATGTTAACTTGTAGTCTGTGCGATTTGAACTGATCTGATATGCATAATGTATCAGGTGAATGTACCAAAGTTGAAGAAGACCTACTGCAAAAACAAGGAATGCAGGAAGCACACGCAGCACAAGGTGACTCAGTACAAGAAGGGCAAGGACAGTTTGGCAGCTCAGGGAAAGAGGCGTTATGACCGCAAGCAGTCGGGTTATGGTGGTCAGACCAAACCTGTCTTTCACAAGAAGGTACGTACACCTTTGATATCTTTTATTTCATCTCTTTTCTTGACAGCTTTTCTGAAGTTCTGTTCTAATATTGTGGTTTTTCTTACTGAACAGGCTAAGACAACCAAGAAAATTGTGTTGAGGCTACAATGTCAGTCATGCAAGCATGTTTCCCAACACCCCATTAAGGTTCGTGTCATCTTCAACTCCTATATGATGACATTGTTATTTTAAAGGAAAACTTGCATGAGGCGGTCTCACCTGGCCTCACACATGCGACTGTCTTATATAGAAGTCACTGCTATTATTTTGCCTTGTACTCCGTAGTTAGTTATCTTCTTGTTGAGTGATCTAATGTCTTGTATTGATGTTTGCTTTGGCAGAGATGCAAGCACTTTGAGATTGGTGGAGACAAGAAGGGCAAGGGAACTTCTCTCTTCTAATTTCGCAGAAAGCTAGTTTTTGGTTACTGTCCCCTTGTTTGTCCTAGATATTTGTCCGAGTTTGAATCATTTAATTTAGTTATTGTATGATGGTAAGACGTGTTGGCTATTTAAGCGGATTACTAAATTTTGATATTTAATGGTTTTTTCGAGTTGCCTCATGGAGTTTTCTGAGATTCTGGGACTTTACGTATTCTCCTCACTGTCGTTTAGACGTCAAAAATTCACAATCAAAAGAGATGGGGAGTATTTTAATTTACTAATTGGATATCTGAGCAATCACCTCAGTCACATGTTTATCTCCCTTATGGTTGTGGCACCAACAGTCCAACATTGCTGCCCTATGATGTTTTATGTTATAGTTTATAGGTATGGTTTAGTTAACCGTACCGCTAAAATGTAAAACACTTTCTTTACAAC